>JAAAKG020080408.1:0-16829 GCA_010014905.2 Druon quercuslanigerum | reverse complement strand
CCAAGTGGGGAACCTCACATAACGGCTTTGTGAGGATCTTCACTTGGGGTGATTGCTAGAGAGATTGATCAGCAACCAGGGTCGGAGCAGTGTTGCGGAGTGAACGTGTTATTTAAATAAATAACGCGAGAGTTCCAGATCAATCTAAAAAATTTTATAACCCCTTCCTCACACTGCTCCCCTCCCTACCGAGTGAGTAGTCACGCCTACCCCGAAAGGGAAACGGCTTAATGGTGTAATAATAAAATGAGCATTTTGCATCACCATAGAAGTAGGTTTTTTTTAACAAACAAAAATATTATTATTTTTCAAGCTTATGTTTCTGTCTTGCCGAAAGTGTTATTTTAGGAAAATCAGGAAGCTCAACAATATCAATCCCCGTGCAGAAATTGTTCAATTTATTCCCAAATTCCGATCTGGGCCCGATCGGATTTTCCTAATGTGTCCGCAACAGGCAGATGGTGTGGCTCGCGTCAGAACCACATCGGCTTGATTAAGAGACTTGGGAAAACCCTGGAATTAAAAGGAAAATTTTTTCAGAATTCGAAAAAAAACTTGTTTATACTTTGTTTTTTGCATCTTACCATTTTTCAGCAATGGGCCTTGAACTTCCTGAAATTTGATACAATTTCTTGAAATATTTCCTAAAGGCTCGGTTGAATTTACGAAATAATATTTGAATATTCAATGTAAGAAAAGATTGAACAGACTTTTAGACTCGACTTAATAGTTTTATCAGGATGAACGAAATTATACTTCCGTGAGTTGGGAATCCCACCGAAACAGGTTTTTTCGCCTGTTTACTGAATATATTATACTTCCGAACCGAGCAGGTGTTCTGAAACTTCTACTGCTATTTTAAAACATAGTGCAAGGACAATTTACTAAAAAATTGTTTTTTGACTATCTCATTAGTTTTTTTGTTAACAAAACAGAAAAAATTTCATAAGACAAGATAGTAGGTAGAAAAAGTAGGATATTGCGTAAACAGATTAACTTTAAATATTGAAATTTTAAAGTAAATAATTTTACTTTATCATAAAATTTAGTTCTAAATGTTCTTAAGCATTATTCCTAGACCAGAATATTTAAATTTTGAATAATTGTCTAATATTAAAAAATAATTCTGTTCTTAACATTTTTCTACCAAACTGTAATTTATCAACTTTTTTACGTTTTCAAGAAAATAAGAAAAATTAAATCAAGGGGAAAACTTTGTTTGAAGAATTCGAAAAAAAATTTAAGAATCTTTTTAATAATTTTGAAAGATATTTGACATTTTTTAAAAAGATTTCTAGGAAATTTTTAAATGACTTCGGTTTAGATTAAAAAAAATAATTTTAAGTTATAAAACTTTTCAATTTTGCGGAAGAAAATAAAAAAACTTAACACGATTCTTTTAATTTTAAAAAAATTAAAAAATACGAAACATTTTTTTTAATTGCTTAAATACTTCAATACATACAATTTTTGAAACAATTTACAAATAATAAAAATTTATCAGATTTTTTGGGAATTTTGTAAGTTTTCCAGAAAATAAAAACATTTTCAGGTTCCTAGGAAAAATTAAAATGAATTTTTATTTTGAAAAACTAATTTCAAGATAATATTTAACAACATTTTAAAACATTTTGAAAGATTTCTAAAATCGTCAGAGAAGACTGAAAGATTCTAAGACTATTTATATTTTAAGATTATTATATTTTATATTTTAAGATTATTTTCATACAAACAGAAAAATTTTTAACAAAAAAATATTTATTCTGTACCAAAAATGTAATGGACGGCATAAATTTCATTTCATCAATAAAATTATTTTTTAAAATCTCAAGCTGAAAAGACAATTTTTTAGAAGAAAATTGAATTTTCAAGCTGAAAGTTTAAATATTCAACAACGAACTTTGTTTTTAATTAAATTTCTTTTTAAATTCAAATGGTAGAATCTCCTAGTTAAAAAGGCGACTGCTTAAAAAAAGTATGCATTTCTATATTGATCAAATTATTTTTAATGTAATACGTCTAACACTTACTGTACGCCTCTGTTTGTGGAGACAAAATGGTTTTTCTTTAAGTACCTATTTATATTTTATTAGCTAAGGTGCAGTGCATAAATGACGTTTCTCTTTCAAAGTTTATCTTTCGAAGATAATTTTTTTTTTAGTTGAAAAATCTACTATTTAATTCTTGGATAATAATTCACCCTTTAAAAAAAATCTTTTTTTTGGATTTCAGAATATAATTATTTCCTTGCAAATTCCACAATTTTGTTGAAAGTTTATCCTTTTTTGTTAAAACTTTAACTGCATTGTTGAATATTCGATTTTTTGGATCAAAAATTTAAGAATTTGGCTAAAAATTTGTTCATTTTATTAAGATTTGGTCTTTTGTATTCAAAACATTAATGTTTTTAGTTAAAAATTTAACTATTTTGCTAATAATTGGTCTTTATAGTTTAAAAATGAAGTTATTTTTATAGAAATCTAATGCATCTTTGTAAAAAAAAATAAAACTGTCCGATTTAATAATTACTTGTTTTATTTGAAACTTTTTTTCATAGAAAATAAATTTTTCTACTTACAATTAAATATTTTCATTTTTTGTTAAAAATTTATCTTTTTTAATAAAAAATTAGTATTTTGGGTTAGAACGGCAACTATTCGGAAGAAAGTTCAACTATTGTTGACAATTAATTTTTATATGGAAAATTTTACTATTTTGTACAAAAATCGTCTTTTGCTTTGATAATTAAACAATTTTGTTGAAAATTCAGCTTTTTTGTAACATTTAAAAAAAGTTAATTTCTTTGAAAGAATAATCAAGTTTTTTTTTAAATCATATTTTGAAAATTGAAATGCCTTATAAAAACCTTATTTTTTGAGTTACAGATTCATTATTTTAGTTAAAAATTCCTTTCTTTAGTTGAAAATTTTAATATTTTGTTGAATTTTTTTGCTGAAAATTAATTTTTTAAAGTTATAATTTAAGTCTTTTATTTGGTGGTTAAGAATTGTTGTTTTTATTTAAAATAAAAATATTTCCAGCTCATTAATCTATTATTAGATTTTCATTGAAAATTTGACTCCTTGTCTGAAATTAAGTTATTTTCAATATAATTTTTGTTCTTTAAATCTTCATAATTAAATTTGAAAATGTATCTCTTTTGACGAAAATTTAATTAATTAATTAAAAATTAGGTTTTGTTGTGGATATTTAATTTTTTGCAATTAAAATTCATATTTTCGATTCAAGTGTTTATTTACAATTTGTCCTTTTTGGTAAAAAAAAAACTTCCTTTGTTTATGATTGAACTATTATGTAACGAATTTAATTATTTCTTGAAAATTTGTATTGCTTTTGGTTAAATTCATCTATTTTTTATTCGAAATTAATTTTTTTGTTTGAGTAATTAAATACTTCATTTTTTGTTCAAAATTCATCTTTCAAGCTTGAAGATTGATAATTTTAGTTCAAACTTCATTTCTGATTGAAAATTGAACTACGGTGGTAAAAATTAATTTTATAGTTAAAAATTAATTTTAGAACTAAAATTTCAACTGTTTGGTTCCAAATTCTCTTTTTTAATTAGAAAATTATCATTTATAAATTCATATTGAACTATTCCCTTTTTGGTCAAAAATTAATTTTTCAAGTTTAGAAATTCAACTATTTGTTACAGAAAAATTGTTGAAAATGTATCTTTTTTGGTTGAGAATTCTACTGTTTGGTCAAAAAATTGTCGTTTTAATTAAAAGTCAACGATTTGGTTTAAAAACTAAATTTTTTTGTAGAAATATCTTTTTTTAAATTGAAAATTAGTATATTAAAATAAAAATTAAATAATTTCACTTTTGGTTGAATATGGATTTTCCTGATTTGGAGATACAACCTCTTAGTAAGAAATTTATTTAATTTGTCCCAAAATAATTCTATCCTTTTAGTAGATACTTTTTTTAAAAATTTTATTATTATTAATATTACATGATAGTTAATATAATAATTAAATAATTAATTAAATAATTAATGATAGAAATAATAAATATAATAAAATACTAAATAAATAAAATAAATAATAATAATTAATATTATATATTATTATTTTTTTTTTTTGATCAAAAATTCATCTATTTGGTAAGAAATTAATTTCTTTACTGGAAATTCAACTACTTGGTAAAAAATTCGTTTTTCTGACATAAAACTTAATCTTTCTTAGTATAAAATTAATCTTAGAAGTTAAAAATTTAACTATTCAGTTAAAAGTGTGTGTATTTGGTTAACAAATTATCTTCTTGATACAAAATTATTCTTTTTGGTTAAAAACAACTATTTGTGTAAAAAAGCATTCATTTTGTTGAGAGTTCACTTCTTTACTAGAAAATTAATTTACTTGGATAAAATTTTATTTCTTTTGTAAAAAATTTAACTATTTGTTTGAAAATTGTACTGTTATGCAGAAAATTTTTTCTTATTTAAAAAATTAACATTCCGACTAATATTTTTTTGTTTTATTGATCAAATATTTCTAGGTTGAAAATTCAAGACTTGTTAAAAATTCTTATTTTTTGTTTATAAATTTATCTTTGTCACGAAAATCGAAACTTTTTTGGTTAAAAGTGCAAATCTTTAGTTGAAAATAATTTTCTTTTGACTGTGAATTGAGCTATTTGCGATTAAAACGGTTTTTTATTCAAAACAAAAAACTTTTTTAAGTAAAAATATCAGATAGAACCTTTTTCGTTGAAAATTGATCTTGTTTATACGTAATTTAATAATGTTTCTATGGAAAAAGATCAACTTTGAAATAGAATCTCGTTTAATCTGTATAAAAGAAATTCATTTTCAAGTCTTAAAATAAGAAATAGAATTATTAGTCACTCGGGTCATATAAATGTAAATGCAGAAGATTCCATGCAAATTATCTTTAAAAATATTAATGTTTCGTAATTGAAGGAGATCCTCAGCTTTTAAATATTATGGAGATTTCCAAAGGAACTATTTTTATATTAATTCCTACGTGGGAATGTTTGAGAAATATTTTCCATGATACCTACGCAATATTTTAACTCCTAATAGACGAAAATTTCGATAAAAAATTTGGCTAGTGGTGAAGAACGACGGTAAAAAATATGTAATGAAAATAAAGGAAAAAAGTTGTTTATGATTTAATGAAGCGAAATGATGTTATCAGTCATACCTAATGAAAGAAAAAACGTTCTTCTCTGTGAAAAAAATTGAACACTGATTATTGGTTTTTATTTTTATTTTTAATCAGTAATTTATTTTTTTCTTACTCACCAAGTTTTTAAAAAGGGTTTAATTTTAATACATTATGGCTTACTTTTTTAAGGGGGATATTTTCTACAACTCTACTGGTTCCAATTTTGAAAATAAGTAACTATTTTTCAACCATATTTATTTGTTAAAAATACGTTTTTTTTTAAATTAAAATTGCTTTAAAAAATCAACTCGAAATAAAATTTACTTACAAAATTAGAAATAATAGAATTGTAGATAATTTTTTGAAACAAAAAAAAAACAATTCATTAACATTCCACCATTTTCAGAAAATTGGTGAACCGCAATAGTAAATAAAAAATCAGTTGCAAAAAAAAATTGATGAAATAAATGTTTCATGTAAGTTTTAAGATTATATCATTGAAAATAATATCTTTTATTCAAAATGATGTCACCTGTAATATTATTTTAATTCTTAAAGTGATTGATTAAAAGAGTCGATTCAAATAATTGATTAAAATGATTGATTGAGCAGAAGTAAAAAACTAATTCCCTCTTGGGAAGTTATCCTCATCAAAGTCCAGTTTTAAATTTAAATATTGAATACACTTTTTTATAATTACAAAATTGGGTATGTTAATTTGCCAAGAAATTTTATTCCTCAAACTCAGTAATTTAAAAGTTCTAATCATTCGAATTTTAAAATATTTTTAAATAGTTGGTTTTAAACTTTAAATATTTTTCAATTAACCGTTTAAAACTTTAATTTTTTATAAATCTGAAAGTACAAAATTTCTAGTGTAAAGAAAAATTCTAACGAGATTACATAATTTTCCTTTCGTCAAAATTTATAATCTTAAAATTAATACCACTTCTAGCGACATTTTTTTTATTTAATTAGTTAAAATCTGTTAAACTTTCTAGCCTTGAAGAAATGGTGGCCGATGGGGAAATTATTTTATAAGATTTTATTTTTAGATTTTAAAGTCATAACTCGTGTCGAATATATTCTTCAAATTTGAGGAACCATGTTATGTTATTTTTACCATTATTTAGAGAAATAATAATATAAACAATAATTTATTTCTTTTTTACAATTTTTTTATAATTAAACAGATTTTATTAAATAAGCAAAAAAACAGTGCAAAATGATCTTAAAACAGGGGAAACTGTAATTTTTTTTCAAAATAGTTGAATAATTTATTTAAAATAAAATTAATGCGATAGATGATAGATGAATTATCAGAAAAAAAGAACTTTTAACAAAGTAGTTCAATTTTTAATAATCGTTAAAAAATTAATATTTATTATTTCAACCAAAAAATATGTCAAGTTAAAATCCAAAACAGTTAAATTCTACTAAAAATACAAATTTTTCATACAACAGTCTAATTTTCAAACTGAGAATATGAGTTTTTAACAAAAAAGTTGATTTTTAACCACAAAAAATCAAATTTCAAAAAAAAAGTTTAATACTCAATTACAAAAAAAAAACTAATTTTCAGTCAAAAGTTGCATTTTCATACAAAAAAGACAACATTTCTACCAAAAGAAATTATTTTTTTTTAAACTAGTTTTTAAACAAATAATTAAATTTTCAACCCTGAAGATTGATTTTCTATACAAAAAATAATATTATTACAGAAAACGATTAATACTTCTATTTAAAATAATATTTTTGATCAGAAAAGTTCATTTTCAACCAAACATTAGAATTTTTCACCGAATATTGAAATTTTCTACCAAAATAGTGAAATTTTCTAAAAAAACAGTTCATTTCTTACACTCTACTTATGAATTAAACAAATTTAATTTTCGATTAGAAACAAAGAAATTTCAATAAAATTGTTAGACTTTCAACCAAAGAAGAATAATTTTTAGTAGAACAGTTCCATTTAAAAAAAGAAAAATTTCTACAATAAGACATAAATTTAATTTTTTTTTAAATTTGGAAACAACTTTCTACACAAGACGATTAATTTTTTATAAAAAAAAATTGTCGAAAAAAATATTAATTTTTAACATAAAAGTTAAGTTTTAACCAGAAAAATAAAAAATAAAATTTTCAACTACATAGCTAAGGCTTGAACCCAATAAATACCACCAAAAATTAATTTTAAAAAATTGTTTCAACTTTTAACCAAGTTTCTGAAATTTCTATCAAAAGAGATAAATAAAAAAACATTTTAACACTTAATTTGAAATTTTTAATGTAGACGATCAATTTTTGGTCATATAAAAAAGAATTCATAACAAAACTGTTAAATTTGTTATTAATTTACTACTACAAAATATAAATTTTCAAAAAAAGTCCATTTTTAACCGAAAGCGATAAATGTTCAATAACATAGTTGAATTAAAAAAAAATCTGTTTAACCAAATTTTAAAAATAAAAAAAAATTCTGAACCTAGATTATAATAGCAAAATTTTCAAACAATTAAATAATTTAAAAAAATTTTTAATCTAAAAAGACCATTTTTTCAGAAAACAGTTAAATTTTGAATCTAAAATGTTTGATATTTAACAAAAAATTTTGTTTTTAACTAAATTTACAGAAAAAAATTATACAATAAACTTCACCCGAAAACCAAATAAAATAAAATAGTTGAATTATGAAGACAAAAAGTCGAATTTTTTAGAAGACAGATACATTTTTAGGCAGAAAAGTTAAATTTTGAAAAAGTTAAGAAAAAATAATTCTGCACCAAAATTATAATAGTAGACGTTTCAACCAAAAAGAAATAACTTTTAACGGAAAAAAGTATTCTTTTTCTACTAATTCATTTCGAATTTAAGCCAAAGAAGGTGAAATAGGAGAAGTTTTTTAAGTTTCAGAAATTTCTATCAAAAGAGAAAAAAAACATTTTAGAACTTAATGTTAAATTTTTAATGCAAAAGATCAATTTTTTGTCAGAAAAAAAATATTTCTTAACTAAACTGTTCAATTTTCTATTGATTTACTACTCAAAAATATAAATTTTCAAAAAAAAGACAATTTTTAACCGAAAGCGATGAATCTTCAACAAGATAAATGAATTTAAAAAAAAAGTTCTGAACCTAGAAGACAATTTTTTTAGAAAACAGTTACATTTTTACCCTAAAATGTTTAATATTTAACAAAAAATTTCGTTTTTAAAAAAATTAAAAAAAAAAAATTATAGAATAAACTTCACCCGGAAACCAAATACAACAAAATAGTTGAATTATGAAGACAAAAAGTCGAATTTTTTAGAAGACAGACAAATTTTTAGGCAGAAAAGTTAAATTTTTTAAAAATTATGAAAAAAGTAATTCTACACCAAAATTGTAATAGCAGACTTTTCAACCAAAAAGAAATAACTCTAAACAGAAAACAGATTTTTTTCTACTAATTCATTTTGAATTTGAGCCAAAGAAGATGAAATAGGAGAAGTTTTTTAAGTTGCTGGAATTTCTATCAAAAGAGAAAAATAAAAAAATAAACATTTTAGAGCTTAATGTTAAATTTTTAATGCAAAAGATGAATTTTTTTGGAACAAAAAGAATTTTTAACAAAACTGTTCAATTTTCTATTAATTTACTACTCAAAAATATAAATTTTCCAAAAAAAGACAATTTTTAACCGAAAGTGATGAATGTTCAATTTAAAAAAAATATGTTCAACCAAATTTTAAAATAAAATAAAAAGTTCTGAACCTATAAGACAATTTTTTCAGAAAACAGTTACATTTTTAACCCAAGATGTTTAATAATCAACAAAAAATTTTGTTTTTAACTAAATTTATAGAAAAAAAATTATAGAATAAACTTCACCCGAAAACCAAATAAAATAAAATAGTTGAATTGTGAAGACAAAAAGTCGAATTTTTTAGAAGACAAGACACATTTTTAGGCAGAAAAGTTAAATTTTGAAAAAATTAAGAAAAAACTAATTCTGCACCAAAATTATAATAGCAGACTTTTCAACCAAAAAGAAATAACTTTTAACGGAAAAAAGTATTTTTTTCTACTAATTCATTTCGAATTTAAGCCAAAGAAGATGAAATAGGAGAAGTTTTTTAAAAATACAAAAAAAAATAATTCTTCAAAAAAGGCAAAAAGAGTGGAATAGGCGAGGGTTAAAAAATTGAAAAAAATATATTGCGCAATTTATGGATGGCCCCTGATGATGAATATCTCGGTTTTTTATAATCTCCCTTTCAAGCTACAGTTAGGTCGTTTTTCATGAAATTTGATTTGCCTGTGGCGAGAAGATATAGTAAAGAGACTCTGCGTGAATTCAATGTCAACCTTCGAAAGGTGAGGTAGCTGCCAAAAAAAATTATATCGACGAAGAGGTCTAAGAAGAAGAAAAGAGAAGACCTTCTCACATCCAAATCAGGAAAATGTTCGCAGGAGTAGGGATGCTTCACTATCATCCTATAAAGTCTTCTGTTCTCTTCCCAGTCAGATACTTTAGCAGGATATTCATCAAGGTTTGTTACAAGAAATTCCTTCTCTAACTTTGTGAAAAGAAAATATATTTTTTGTATAAAAATGAAAAAAGTGAATTAATAGTGCGCGAAAAAAGTGATAATTTTTATTTTATACAAAAAAAATCTCGAAATATACCGTCGCGATTAGAGTGAGGGGCACTAAAAATCACTACTGACTTTGAAATGGGATAACTCGTTAAAAAAGCAGTAAAAACGTTTGAAAAAAAGGTTTTGGAAATCTTATGAAACTCTCCGTCGTATGACCCCTCATAGAAATATTTTCCGTTTTTTTGAGAAGAATATAGAACGTGAGAAGTATAAAAAAAATTCAAGACTTTATCGAACTTTGTGGATCGACTTAAAATCATGGTATCGCCTTGAAATGTGGTAGAAAAAATCTAAAATTAATTCCAGACAGTCTCTGAAATCTTATCTTTAATTCAAGTCGATATAAATTTAAAAATCTAAATGGGTTCTTGAGTTATAACTAAAAATGTCCAAGCGTTCCTGTGTCTATTTAGAATCGGCGATCGCTGATAATTTCTCAGATTCTGTACCTTAACTTCAACTCGTACTGTGAATTAGGAAACTTGTAAAAAACGGTAATTTACAGGATAAAGTCTTTTAAATTCTATTTTTAATATAGGACATCAAAATTTCCAAAAATTTCAAGGGTTCTAAATATGGCCAAAAGTCTTCAAGCGTCGAGCTTTAGTTGGCAATCTTGAGGCAGAAATGCTAGGACATTTTTAGTTATAACTCAGGAACCAATTAAAATTTTTAAGGTTTGGTCAGCTTAAAGTAAAGATAAGAAATCAAGGACCAAGTACTATAAATTTCAGATTTTTGCTTAAATTTTCATAGGTGATGCTAAGGGTTGAAGAGAAAGTACAAAATTCACGAAATTTTCCAATTTTTTTAAAAATCTTCCCGCGCTGTATATTTATTTCAAAAAAAAACAAAAATATTTTTTTAAAGATCATTAGACGCGGGATTTCAAAGGCTTTTCAACAGCCTTAAAAAAATCCTGCTTTTTTGAAAGACTACTCACGTTAAAAAGTCAGCAGTGATTTTTTATAACGCTCGCGCCAGTCCTATAAATAATTTCCGACAGCAGTGTAAAATTGTAAAATAACTGTAAAGAAAATTGTAAGGTCTTGGTTCAGCTTAGTGTGCATTAGAATATAAAAAAATACAAAGCTTTAAATCTTAACTTTAAAAAATTTAATATTTAACCATAAAGAGTCAATGAATAAAGTTTTGTATTAATTTTTAAAGAAATTATTTTTATGAAAAAAAATTGCAAACTTGAAAATCAATGATTTTAGGCGTTATTAATTATCTGGCAAATGTATGAAGATGGAAAACTTTCGTAATTCGACTTTCGAGTCTTGCGGGCTAAACGTCTATTATATAATAAAAATACTTACGTGCGCGGCTTGTATAGAATTTTAATTATGTGGATACTTAAACAGTGAAAATTGCGGTTTCAAAGAATTACGAGTTGATGTAATGTATTTGAATTTGCAAATGTACTGGAATCTTGTAACGCTGGAGCTATTTGTGCCAAAACCAGATATCTGAAAAACATGGGTTTTCTATCCTTTTATTAATAAAAAATTAAACATTAATCGATAATCGCTTATTTTTTCGGCATAAATATTTTCTACAACTCTATTTTTAAAATTTGGAAATTAAAATTTTATAAGTATGAAATCGTTAAAACAATTTATTTACAGAATTTTTTTTTTAAATAACTGTATTTGAAGATTATGGACTTTTTAATATTTAAAAAAATTCAAATTGAAAGAAGCATATTGAGGCCAAAATTAAACCGTGATTTAATAAAATTTAAATATTTAAAAAAAGTTTGTTAGCAGCCTCAGTAAAAAATCAGTTAGAACAACTCTGGTTGAAATAATTATTTTTCGAAACTTTTAAACTTTTTTTATAAAAAATAATTTTTTTCTTTTATACGAGACAACTAGTAATATTATCCCAATTATTAAAATTATAGAAAACTTTTGATCTAAAACCTGTTTTTTGGTGCGAAAACTATCATAAAAAAAAGAGTGAAAATCATAAATTTTTGAATTTTCTTTTGTAGAGCCAGCACCACTTATTATTATTATTATTTAAAATTTCAAAGATTGAACTACACTATTTATTTATTCAGACGTCCTTTTTTTTTAAATAAAATCCGTTGCCATTTTTCTGAATAACTTGTGTTTTAAATATTCCTCAAAAGTTTAAAAAAATAGTTATTTAACAACAAACTTGACATTTTAAAACTTTTCTAAAAACCACCTTTTCATAAAGATTCTTACATTTGTCAAAAAAAGTCTTATATCTATATTGATACTATTTGAAAGTAATTTTCGGTTAGTGAAATTATTTTAAAAAAATTGGAAATACATTATCAACAAATTAATAAATAAAAGTTATTTTTCATTACAACTTATTAAAAGTAGATGCTACTTGGTGGTTATTAAATTAATTTTTATTAGCAAATTTACGAATTTCAATGTTTTACGAATATTTTAAACAATTAAAAACTGTTTTAAATTCGGATAAATATTTTCAGTCGATTCGGATAAAATTGTGCTTATTTGTTAAAAAATAGCCAAACTATGAATTTTGTAATAAAAATGTTTAAAGCCATTAATTCATTAATCATTCATATAAATTTGCAAAGAATTGTAACAAATGTTTATCGCATAGGCGATCCTAATGAATTTCCAAAAAAATTAAGTCTATTTATTAAAAAATAGCCAAACTCGTTTAGAAATACTATCTTTAAAATAAATATTTTTCGTAAATTTTTCACTATACAAAAACAAATTTTTTTCATGAGACGTGACTGACAATATAATTTTAATTCTTAAAATCATCGATAACTTTATTTTCTCAGAAAAGTGATTTTTTGCTGAACAAATTTATTTGTTTTGCAAATTTAAAATAAAAACGTTTGCAGGTTTTCAATTTTAATCGGTTGTAAAAATTTAAAAACGATTTTAAATCTTTGAAAATTATAAAATTTTATATTGGCTAATTTTTCATTTATTTGATTTTTAATTGATAATTAGTTTTTTTCAAAATAAATATTTGAAAATCGCTGTCTGTGAAAAATTTAGAACTTAAAATTAAAAATTAGCAAAAAGTATACCAAAAGTTATTCATTAGACATTTTTCAATTAAAATTCCTCAAAATTGGAGAGAATAAAATTTGAAGCCCTCGACATTAGTCAATCAGCGATTGAAAAATATTAAAAATTACATCAAAGTCGAATTTTTTTATAATTTTAGTTTGAACTAATGTAAGTTTAAAAAATTAAAGTTAATAAAGTTTACATGTCAAAATTTACTTGCTTCAAATTAAAACCTTACAAAATTTATATTTCTTAATTTATCTTGATTACAATTGTAACATTTTAGATTTCAAGCCAATTAATTTTTTAAGTTTGCGTTTTCGAGATTAAACTGCATTAAATTAAGAAGAATTAGAATTTGATCATTAAAAAATAAAAAATAAATTTTTTTTTGTTTAAAACATAAAATTAAAAATTAGATACGTTCGAAATATTGGTAAGTTGAAATTGAAACCTATGAAAGTGAGCAGTTTTACCTTTTCGATACTTAAACTTTAATTTATTCAAAATTATACATTTATGATAATCAAAATTAAACATTTTGATATTGATGCTTCATTAGATTTCCGACTTTAACAATAAAAGTTGCAGGATTAAAATTAAAAATAAATTTAATAAAATTAAATTATATTAATGTAAATTAAATTATAATATATGAAATTAAATTAAATTTACATACTTAAATTACAATGATTAATTCACATTAATGAATTAAAAGGTCAATTAAATTTAAAACTGAATCATTTTTAATTACCAAATTTCAAAAATGGTGAATTTCAAACTCATTTCTTATCAAATAAATTTTTTTTCGTTGTATTCTTGGATGCAATATTAAAAAAGATTTGCAAAGGGATCAAAAATAAAAATAGGCATTGTGGGAAAACATTATGAATTTCACAAACATTAAAGACATTATGAACATTGCATAAGCATTTTTCTGCGTTTTGAATTGTTATAATTAGCGTGCTGCTTAGCTCGCAACACAATTTTGTTTTCAGCATTTTCAACCTTAAAAAACGGGTTGCTGCTTATATTCGTATAAATACGGTAATTCATTTTTATCAATTTGACTATTGGACATTATGCTCATAAAGGCAATGAAAAGCGTCAATATACGCAACCACGATTTTTGGAACGTTTTTAGAAAATATTTCCGGGGCGCGTAGCTGCCATTTATGGAAAATTTTTAATTTTTATCAGGACCATCAAATAAACCCATTTATCAAAAAATGCACTCTACCCAGTCAAAACGTTAATGAAATGCCTGATGCATGAACTAGTCGTAAATTAAAACTCTAAAAGGTGTATTTTAGAATTTAAAGCTCAATATAAATTTTGCACTATTTTCTCAATTTAATAATAAATTTGTTTAAAGAACATTTATGCTGATATAAAATTAATTTTCTTCTCCTAGATGCGTTTCTTGTACATATTTGCGGTAGCAGCTCTTTTCGCTGTGGCGTATGCCGCAGAAGAGGAATCAGTGACAGAATACATAAGTCCAGAAAAATCAGAAATTTCTCATGTTCGTGCAAAACGAGGTCTTCTGCTGAAAAAGAAACTCGCACTCGTTGGAGGTGCATTGCTTGCCAAAAAACTTATAGGAGCAAAAATAGTAGGTGCAGGAGTCTTAGGTGCCGGAGCCTTGGGAGCAGCAGGTCTCGTAGGTGCTAAACTTTACAGCGCTAAACAGTAAGTTAGACTTTTTTTATAACTATTTATTAATTATTTTTTAAAAGGAAGTAAGAAATTTATGTCCCTAAGAAATTGTGGCAACTTAATAGTACACAAAATTATTCAATCTCTCGCGAATTTGTACTAAAGCACGATGAGCATTAACTATCTTCAATTAAAAGTTAATTTATTCAATATTTCTTCACAGAGAGCTTTAAAAATAAATTTTTGCAACTTTTAAAAGTTTTTGGTTTAGTTTTTTATTTTAGTTTAGTTTTTTTCTACGATTTTGTAACCGCGAACAGAAACCCTTAAAATTTCGGTCAGCTGTCCATCCTACTTTTTTCACAAGACTCAAGACGATCCATAAGACGAGATTATAGGCTGTACTTGAGACGAGATCTGATACGAGATTTAAGTAAAAATTTGAGAAAAATTCAAGACGTGATTCGAGACGAGACTCAATACGAGATTCGAGAAGTTTTTCGAGACCTGATTCAAAATAGTACACGACTCGAGACAAGAAACTATTCTAGACGAAATTTAGGAAAAGGTCGACACTGTATTCAAAGCAAGACGCAATTCGAGACAAGACAAGATATAAGACGTAACTCGAAAGGAGATCGAGACGAGACCAAGATAAGGTTTAAGACGAGATCGAGAAGAGATACTTGAGCCGAGATCTGATACGAGATTTAAATAAAAATTGAAGAAAAATTCAAGACGCGATTCGAGACGAGACTCAATACGAGATTCGAGAAGTTTTTCGAGACGTGATTCAAAATAGTACACAACTCGAGACAAGAAACTATTCCAGACGAAATTGAGGACAAGGTCGAGACTGTATTTAAAGCAAGACGCAATTCGAGATAAGACGCGATATGAGACGAAATTCGAAACGAGATCGAGACGAGACCGAGACAAGGTTCAAGACGAGATCGAGACGAGATTAGGACAAGATTAAAACGAGACTTAAGACTTGTATTTTTTGTAAATTTAACTTCTTGAAAAGCAGGAAAATTTTAATATTTAGTTCCGTGTAATTTCAAACTCGAATTTTTTTAAATTTAAATTCTACTTAATGTGGAAAGAATTCTAATTTGAAAAATTCTCAAACCATACCAGTTTGAAATCTTATCGTTTAATAAAAGATGAATGCTTTTATTTATTTTTTTTTCTTGAATCGGAAATATTCAAATGTTGTTAAATTTTGTACTTGTTTATTTTTAAATGGTTCAATTCGAAGCTTTTTTTAATTTTTAACGCTTCGAATTTGAGATTTTATAATCTTGATTGTGATTAAAATCAATTTAATGGATATAAAACTCATTTAATTTGCAAAGAAATCTTTCTTATCATAAGAGAATGAAAGAAATCTTTTACTTCTTTTCTGCCTAGATGGAGCTATGAATTAAAAAATTTTCAAAATAAATTTCTTATAAAAAAATATCTTCTTTCTTGCTCTAATGCTCTAATGCTTCTCAATGAAGAATAAATAAAAAATTAGTACATTTTAAAATAATTTAAAAAAATTTTAAGGAAGAAACATAAAAAATTAAATTTTTTAACCGAATATGTTGATAATTAGAAGTTTCATTATTTTAAGTATTTTCAAATTAATTTTTATAAATAAAAAATTATTTAAAAATTATGCCAGGAACCTTAAAAATATTTTGCTTACATTCTTAAAACCTATAAAAATCCTTTAAAAGGTTCAAAAATTTTCTTTGGAATCTTTAAAAATGTACATTTTGTTTAAAATTTTATTGAGAATTTTTAAATTTTAATTCATTTTAAAAATTTTTTTTTAGAATTTCAAATATGAAAGAATACTTTTGGTCTTTACGATTTAATTTAATTTAAAAATTAAATAATTTTATCAGGAATCTTACAATTGTGTTCACTCTCTTAAAGCCTTTTGAAATCCTTCATCAATTTTATCATTTGATTTCGTAATCTTTAAAAATATACTTTTTGTTTTAAATTATTTTAAATATTAAGTAAATTTTAAATTTTTTAAAGCATTTTTTAAAATGGTTTTAGTTTTTTCGACAAAATTCTAAAAAACTTCTTTTCTCGAAATCTTTGAAAATCGAAGTTTTGTTTACATCTTTTTAAAATTCTTTTTCTAATCCTTCTAAAAATTATTTAAACTGATTCTAATTTTTCCTAAAATATTTGAAATTTTTCGCAAAATTAAATAAATTGCGTTGAAATCTTCCAGATTATGACTTTGAGAATTTTTGTAGTATCTTCTTTAATATTCTGTTAAAGTAGAATATTTCAAAATAAAAAATTATTTTAAATGTTACCAGGAAT
>JAAAKG020080397.1:0-16829 GCA_010014905.2 Druon quercuslanigerum | reverse complement strand
TTGAGAAATTCCTCAATAATAAAATCCCCGAATTAAAATATTTTCCAACAATAAAATTCCCGACAGAAAATTAAAGAGTTTAGGAAATAGCCGAATAATAAAATTCTCGAATTGAAAAATTTCCCAATAAAAAAATTCCCGAATTAAAATATTCTCCATTAATAAAATTCCCGAATAATAAAATTCCCCACAGAAAATTAAAGAATTTGGAAATTTCCGAATAATAAAATTCCCGAAATGGAAAATTTTCGAATAAAAAAGTTTCTGAATAATAAAATTCTCGAATTGAAAAATTCCCCAATAATAAAATTCCCGACAGAAAGTTAAAGAATTAGGAAATTTCTGAATAATAAAATTTCTGAATGATAAAATTCCCTAAAAATAACATTCTGGAATTGAGAAATTCCTCAATAATAAAATTCCCGAATTAAAATATTTTCCAACAATAAAATTCCCGACAGAAAATTAAAGAATTTAGGAAATTGCCGAACAATAAAATTTTTGAATTGAAAAATTTCCCAATAATAAAATTCCCGATTTAAAATATTTTCCAATAATAAAATTCCCGAATAATAAAATTCCCCACAGAAAATTAAAGAATTTGGAAATTTCCGAATAATAAAATTCTCGAATTGAAAAATTTCCCAATAATAAAATTGCCGACAGAAAGTTAAAGAATTAGGAAATTTCTGAATAATAATATTCCTGAATGAGAAAATTCCCGAAAAATAAAATTCCCGAATAATAAAATTCTGGAATTGAGAAATTTTCCAATAATAAAATTCTGGAATTGAGAAATCCCCCAATAATAAAATTCCCGAATAAAAATATTTTCCAATAATAAAATTCCCGAATAATAAAATCCCCGACAGAAAATTCAAGAATTAGGAAATTGCCGAATAATAAAATTTCCGAATTGAAAAATTTTCGAATATTAAAATTCCTGAATAATAAAAATTCCTGAATTTGAAAATTTCCTGACAATAAAATTCCCGAATTGAAATATCTTCGAATAATAAAATTCCCAACAGTTTATAATAATGCAGAATTAGAAAATACCCGGCAGAAAATTGCCGAAAAATAAAATATCCGAACTAGAAAATTCTTCAATTTAAACATTACCAATTTTTTCTGAATATTATTCATTTATTAAAAATACAATTATCAAATATTTTTATTTAAAAAAATATATTTTTAATGTTTGAAGTTTCTAAAATTATTGTTTGAATTTAGAATAATTGTAATTGATCAAAAACTTCTATCCAGATAATTATATACATGTATCTGTCTATTATTGTTATTCTATGTTGAAACAATAATTTTAGAAACTTAATCTTTAAAGTTTGCAAAGTTTGCATGAATAATATTTTTAAATTAATTTTTTTGTTTGTTTAAATTCGGGAATTTTTTATTTCGGATATTTTATAGCTCTTCAATTTCCTCTCAAAAATTATATTATTTGGAAATTTAGTTTTTCGCGATTTTTCAGTCGTCCCATTTTTTCTTTCGAATTTTTCAAATTACCCAATCGGCATTCAGGAAGAGCGACAACAATGCTTTCGAGATTTTTGTGACGCTAATATTTTTCAGGAAAAAAATTGTAATTATATATTTTAATTTAAAAATTGTGTGATACAAACATAAAAAATCAATCGCGACCAAGAAATGATTTAAAAAATACATTTTTACCGAGATCTTAATTTTATTTTTTTATTTTTCTGTTCAAATTTTCAGAAAGACAAAATTACGGAATTCTTGTGAAATATTTCAGTCAACCTTGAACTTGGACTTCCGGAAAACTTATTTGGACATATTGATAGATAAGGGAAAGAGAATTGGCACGGTGTATCAGATCGTATTTCGAATTGGACACAGTTCGAATCGACACTAATGTCGTGAACCTGTCAGCAAAGAAATAAATGAAACCTTGCCAACTTTTCCAAAGTCTTACTGGCCAACAATATTTTACTAAAAAATAAAAATTTTATGCACACCATTGTAAAATATCGCAAATGTTCAAAAAATTTCCTTTGAAATCTACGAATTACATTTTTAAATAAAATTAGGAATCTTTACATAAATAAAAAGAAAAGGTAAAATAAAAAACAATTAACAAAATGTTTATTTTCCTAGCAAAAAACTAATTTAAAAAAAACCTGAATTTTTAATTAAAGAAGATTAAATTTTAATCGAACATTTATCGTTATTAACTAGTTTTGGTTGAAAATTAATTTTTTAAAATTAAAAAGTCTACTTTATATCTCCGAATAATAAAATGTTCGAATTCGACAATTTCAAAATAATGAAATTCCCAAATGGAAGATTCCGGAATTATAAAATTTTCTAATAATAACATACCGGAATGAGAAAATTCCCAAATAATAAAAATTTCGAATAATGACATTTCAGAAGAATGAAATTCTCGATTTGGAATATTTCAGAATAATAATGTTCCCGAATTATGAAATTATCTAATAATAAAATTCCGGAATTGGAAACTTCCCGAATTATGAAATTACCTGATAATAAGATTCCGGAATAAGAAAATTCCCAAAAAATACAATTTTCGAATAATGAGATTTCAGAATAATAAAATTCCGGATTTGGAAAATTTCAGAATAATAAAATATTCGAATAATGAAATTACCTGATAAGAAAATTCCGAAATTAGAAAATTCCTAAATAAAAAATTCCCAAATAATAAAATTCCGACATGGAAGCTTCCCGAAGTATACAATTTTCTAATATTAATATGCCGGAATGAGAAAGTTCCCAAATAATAAAAAATTTCGAATAATGACATTTCAGAAGAATGAAATTCTCGATTTGGAAAATTTCAGAATAATAATGTTCCCGAATTATGAAATTATCTAATAATAATATTCCGGAATTGGAAACTTCCCGAATTAAACAATTTTCTAATATTAATATGCCGGAATTAGAAAATTCCCTAACAATAAAATTTTCGAATAATGAGATTTCAGGACAATCAAATTCCGGATTTGGAAAATTTCAGAATAATAAAATTTTCGAATAATGAAATTACCTGATAAGAAAATTCCGAAATTAGAAAATTCCTAAATTAGAAAATTCCCAAATAATAAAATTCCGAAATGCAAGCTTCCCGAATTATACAATTTTCTAATATTAATATGCCGGAATTAGAAAATTCCCTAATAATAAAATTTTCAAATAATGAGATTTCAGGACAATCAAATTCCCGATTTGGAAAATTTCAGGATAATAATGTTCCCGAATTATGAAATTACCTGATAATAAAATTCCGGAATTAGAAAATTCGCAACTTAGAAAATTTCCAAATAATAAAATGCCCGAATTAGAATTAGAAAATTCCAAAATATTAAAATTTTCGATTAATGAGATTTCAGAATAATAAAATTCTGGATTTGGAAAATTTCAGAATAATAATGTTCCCGAATTATGAAATTACCGAATAATGAAATTCCGGAATTAGAAAATTTCCAAATTAGAAAATTTCCAAATAATAAAATGCCCGAATTGGACAATTCCCGAATAACAAAATTTCGAAATCGGAAACTTCCCGAATTATGAAATTACCTCACAATAAAATTCCGGAATTAGAAAATTCCCAATTTAAAATGCGAAAATAAAAATTTGATGCACACCATTGTAAAATATCGCAAATGAAAAAAAAATTTCCTTTGAAATCTACGAATTGCATTTTTCATTAAAATTAAGAATCTTTAAATAAATAAAAAAGAAGGATAGACTAAAAGACAATTAACAAAAAGCTCACCTTTTCAGCAAAAAAAAAACAAATTTTTAAAAGCATACCTGCATTTTTAACTGAAGAAGATCAAATTTTATCCGAACATTTATCGTTATTAACTAGTTTAGTTAAAAGTTAATTTTTTTTTAATTAAAAAGTCTACTTCATATTTCCGAATAATAAAATGCTCGAATTCGACAATTCCAGAATAATGAAATTCCCAAATGGAAGGTTCTGGAATTATAAAATTTTCTAATAATAATATGCCAGAATTAGAAAATTCCCAAATAATAAAATTTTCGAATAATGACATTTCAGAACAATGAAATTCGCAATTTGGACAATTCCCGAATAATAAAATTACAGAATTACAAAACTTTCAAATAATAAAATTCCCGATTTGGAAAATTTTAGAATAATAATGTTCCCGAATTATTAAATTATCTAATAATTAATTCCGGCATTAGAAAATTTCCAAATAATAAAATGCTCGAATTGGACAATTTCAGAATAATAAAATTCCCAAATGGAAGATCCCGGAATTATAAAATTTTCTAATAATAATATGCCTAAATTAGAATATTAAAAAATTAAAAAATTTTCGAATAATGACATTTCAGAACAATGAAGTTCCCGATTTCGAAAATTTCAAAATAATAATGTTCCCGAATTATGAAATTATCTAATAGTGAAATTCCGGAATTAGAAAATTCTCAAATTAGAAAATTTCCAATTAAAAAATACCCGAATTAGAATTAGAAAACTCCCAAATATTAAAATTTTCGAATAATGAGATTACAGAATAATAAAATTCCCGATTTGGAAAATTTCAGAATAATAATGTTCCCGAATTATTAAATTATCTAATAATTAATTCCGGCATTAGAAAATTTCCGAATAATAAAATACCCGAATTGGACAATTCCCGAATAATAAAATTCCGGAATTAGAAAATTCTCAAATTAGAAAATTTCCAAATTTCTTTCAATTATCCAAATTTCCAAAATCCTGGGTTCAGATCCCAGCGGAGATAGAAACATTTTTTTCACAATCTTAAGATTTATCAATATTTTAATAATATTGACATAGACCAGTAGACAAACAAAATTAACATCTAATATTAATAATAATTACAATTAGAAAATTCCCAAACATTAAAATTTTCGAATAATGAAATTTCAGAATAACAAAATTCCCGAATTGGACAATTCCCAACTAATGAAATTCCGAAATTGGAAACTTCCCGAATTATGAAACTGCTTGAAAATAAAATTCCGGAATTAAAAAATTCCCAAATTAAAATTCGAAAATAAAAATTTGATGCGCACCATTGTAAAATATCGCAAATTACAAAAAAATTTCCTTTGAAATCTACGAATTGCATTTTTAATTAATATTAAGAATCTTTTCATAAATAAAAAAGAAGGATAGAGTAAAAACAATTAAGAAAAAGTTTACTTTCCTGTCAAAAAAAAAAACAAATTTTTAAAAACATACCTAAACTTTTAACTAAAGAAGATCAAATTTTAATCGAACATTTATCTTTATTAACTAGTTTTGGTTGAAAGTTAATTTTTTGAATTAAAAAGTCTACTTTTTTTATTTTTTGTATAGAATTCATCTCTTTAGGTTAAAATTTCTACTCTTTTCTGGAAAATTGATCTATTTTGTATTTCTAGCGGAAAATTAATTTCTTTGGTTGAAAATGCAACTATCTTGTTAAAAATTCGTCTTTTTGGTAGAAAATCAGTCTCATTGGTAAAAAATTTATCTATACATATTTGGTTAAAAATTCAAATATTTTATTGAAAATTAACAGTTTTACTAGAATTCAACATTCTTGATTTTCAAATTCAATTTTTTGCTGGAAAATTCAACTTTTTTGCATGAAAATTGCTAAGTTTAATTCATTTTTTTTTCTTTAATGGCTGAAAAATCTTTTCTATTAAAAAATTTAATTGTTTGGTAGAAAATTAACATTTTTTCTGGAAATTAATATTTTTGGGTTAAAGATATAACTGTTCTGCCGAAAATTCCTCTTTTTAGCTTAAAAATTCAACAATTTGGTTTTAATTTTTTCTTTTTTGAGTGAAAAATCTTTTTTTTGTTTAAAATTGGTCTTTTTGATTAAAAAATAGTTACCTGTTAGTAGAAATTTAATATTTTTTAATAAAAAACGTTACTGTTTAATTAATTGGTCGAAAATGTTACTATTCTCTTGAAATATTTTTTTCTTTTTTTTTTCTACAAACTTATTCTTCTTGGTAAAAAATTTAACTACATATTTCTTAAATAATTCAAGTTTTTTATTGAAAATAAATTTTTTTGTTTAAAAATTCATATTTTCCTTTTGAAAATTTAATTGTGTAGTAGAAAATTAACATTCTAATTGTAGATTCATATTTTCTACTTTGAGATTCAAATTTTTTGTAAAAAATTTGTCTTTTTGGTTTGAAAAACTCAATACTTTGGTTGAAATTGATTTTTTTCGTTGATTAAAAAATCTTTCTTTGCTTGAAAGCTAAACCCTTTTCTTAAAAAATCAACTGTTTGGAAGAAAAGTAACCTTTATGTTCAAAAATTAATTTTGTTGGTAGGAAAATGGCCTTTTTGGCTTATTTAATTTATTAATTTAGTTTACATTTTTTTTCCTTAAATAAAAAAAAAATATGGCTTGAAAAATCAACTTTTTCAGGAAAGTTTAACTGTTTAGTCGAAGATTAGTTTTGATCTTAAAAACTCTTAATTTGGGATTGAAATTTTAAATTATATTTTAAAAATTCGTATTTGCTTCTTAAAAATTTAAATAATTTGGTTTCAATATAAAATATATTTAGAAACTTTTTTAGTTTAATTTTTTGATTAGACCAACATTAAAAAAGTTACACCTTTTTGACAACTTGAAATAGGGTTTTTTTTTAAAGTTTTAAAAATTGTTTTCAAAGTTTTTGGCATGTGACAAAAAAACTAGCAAATTATCCACATGACATTTTTAATTTTGATAAAAATTAAAAAATCTATATATGCCTTTCAACATTTTCAAAATGTTCCAAAAAAGAAAAAAAGTTAGCATTTAAAGTAAAATGTGTTTTTCTATTAAATTATATAATTTTTTTATTGATATATAAAGTTCCCAAATATGGGTTTCAATAGTATAATTCTGTTTATTTTTTCCCGTTACTTTATTTTTTATTTTTTGTTTTTAAAAAAGATTTTTTCATTGTTTGAGATATAGTGTTATTATTTATTTTAAATACTTTTAATGTATATGAAAATAAATTTTTTAAGGGGGATTTTTAACGAATTTTTGAGATTTTCAAAGAGATTTAAATATATTTACGGCTCAAATTAAAGATTTTTAAAAAGAATATAAAGAATTTTGAAGAGATTTCAAAAAATCTCAAAGAATTTCTAATGATTTTAATAATTTTGAGGTATTATTTTTAAAAAGTTTCTAAAGTTCTGAAGAATTTTGGAAGATTTTCAAGGATATTGCAGGACTTATAGGGTCCTATGATATCTTAAAATATTATAAGCAATTTTCCATAGAAAATAGATCAAAAAATATAGTAAGGAATTTTACTCGGAATTTTAAATATTTCAGAGGTTTATAGATTTACAGCCAAAAAAGTTTTTTTTTAAACTTCTCGTTTCGTAAATATCCTACAGAAAAAATTTTAAAATGATAATTTTTTGCAATACACGTGAATTTTCCACTGATAGAGATAAATTTGAAACAAAATATAGCAAATTTCAAACAGGAAGCCTAATTTTTCACCAAAGAAATTAATCAGCAACGAAAAAATTTAATTTTAACGAAGTAGTTTACTTTTAAACTAAGTAGTTGGCTTTTTAATCAAGAAAATAAATTTTCAAAGAAAAAATTTAATTTTCTACCAAAAAGCTTAATTTTTAACACCATACATGAATTTTAAACCAAAAAAGCTAAATTTTCAATTAAAAATGGTGAATTTAAATTTTCATTTAAAAAATTAACTTTCCATTTACTAAAAACTCATTTTTAATAAAAAAAAGTTAAGTCTTCAACAAAATAGTACAATTTGTAAACATATAAATGAATCTTCAACCAAAAAAAATTAATTTTGAACAAAGCAGTTATACAAAAAAAAAGCTTTTTTACACAAAGTGGATAAACTTTTAATAAACTTGTTGAATTTTTAAACAAAAATATAAACTGTTAACTAAAAATATTTCACCAAAAAGCTGAAATGTTAAACAAACATGGAATATTAAAATTTGAAGTTAAAAAATTAATTTTTCGACCAATAAAACGAATTTTCAAACAACATAGATAAATTTAGAATAAATATATAAATATTAAACCAAAAAATTTATCTCTCAACGATGTGGTTTAACGTTAAACCAAAAAGATAATTTTTCACCCCAATTTTTTTTTCAATATACATGAATTTTTAGCTTATAGAGATAAATTTTCTTTGAAATATATGGACTTTCTACTAAGAAGATGCATTTTTTACAAAAACAGACAAATTTTTAACAACATAACTAAATTTTGAACCAAAAACTAAAAATTTTTCAACCAGAAATGGATTTGTTATATTCTTAGTTAAAAAATTAACTATCAGTCAAAAAAGGCATTTTGAACAAAATATTAAAATTTAAAAATAATAGATAAATTTTCTACTCAAAAGATAGATCTTTAACTAAAAAGTTAATTTTTAACAAAGCAGTTCAATTTTTAACCAAGAACATAATTTTTGAATTAGAAAGACTAACTTGTAAGAATGATAAATTTTTAATGAAAAATGTTAACATTTTTATTTTAAAACTATAATTTTCAACAAAAAAAATTTTTTTTAACAAAATAATGAAATTTTAAACTAAAGAAAAGAATCTTTAAAAAATTCATTTTAAACAAAGTAGTTCAACTTTTAACAAAGAATTTGCATTATGTTCAATCGAAAAGAGTTCAATATTTAATCAAAAAAGGAATAGTCTAATTTACAGTTTAGAAATTTAATTTTTGACAAAAAATATGAATTTTTAAGCAGTTAGTAGAATTTTCAACAACAAAAAGTTAATTTTTAACTAAGTGGAAGAATTTAAAGCAAAAGAAACAATATTTTAACCAAACAATGAGTTTATAACGAAAAAGGTCAATTCTCAGCCAGAAAATTAGTCATAAACATTTTTTTTTAATAGATTGATTTACTTTTCTACCAAGTAATTGGATCTCTAACAAAAAATGTGAATTTTCAACCAAAAAGGATAAATATTTAACTAAAAATGGAATAGTTATATTTTTAATGAAACAAATTTTAAACAAAAAAGAAAATTTTAAACAGAATAATCAAATCTTCAACTAAAGAAATAAATTTTTATAAACAAAAAATTAATTTTAAACGAAATATTTTATCTGTCAACCAAAAAATAATTTTCTAACAAAAGTCAAGAATTTTAGCAATGTACATTAATTTTCAACTAGTAGATACATTTTAAAGAAAATACAGGAAATTTTAACCCATAAGATTACTCTTCCGCAAAAAAATAATTTCGAACAAAATTTATTATCAATGTAAATTAAAGTAATTAATCATCAAAAACAAAAAATAAATTTTTAACAAACCATATACCAGTATAATTTATTGCTAATCCCGAATTCGAACAGATTTAATCTTTTTTGACAATAAATGAAACTGTCTTGTTAAAAATTCTTGTATTTTGTTGAAAATTAATTAATTTATATGAGAAATTATCTTTTTGATAGAAAATTCACCTTTTTCGTTGAAAACACATTTTTCTGTCTGAAAATTTGAGAATTCCCTTTTTGATTAAAAATTTATCTTTTTCAATCGAAAATGTAACTATTTGGTTTATAATTTAATTATTTTCTGGAAAATTCGACTTATCGGGAAAAATATTAATTTTCTTTGTACTTTTCTTTATCGAAATATAGTTTGATAAAAATTCTTCTTTTTTATTTAATTCAAATTATTGAAAATAATCTTTGCATATGAAAATTAATTTTTTTAACTGAAAATTAAAATTAAAGAAATTTAAATGAGATCAATATCAATTTTGAAATCCAATTTAAGTCGAATAATAAAATTAATGTGCAGAATTTCTGAAAATAAAACCAAGAATCCAACGAAAAATTTTGGACAACCACCAAAAAATATTCCTACTAAAATTTAAAAAAAAAAAGATTACAATTTTTTTCTTGAAAAAGAAAAGAAAAAAATGTATTTTTTGGACAAAAATAAAAAAAAGGAAAGAAAAATGATAAGGCAATCAACCAAATCCCCTTCCTTCTCTTTTTTATTTCTTTCGTATTTTTTATTTTTATTATTATCAAATCACAATAAAAAACATTTGTAAAAAATAATCACCTACGTTATTGCAGTTATACAGCACCCTTATCAAGGAAAAATAAAAATAAAAAAAATAAAAAATACACGAGCAGGCAGGAACAGCAACAAAACTACGATGCTGTCTTCTTGATAACCGAGAATCAAATGTTGTCAGGAAGAGAGCATCGTGCTTTTGTTGCTGTTCCTCCCTGCTAGAGTATTTTTTATTCATTTTTTGTTTACACTTTGTCGGTTTTCATCAAATGTCTACTTTTTGAGACCTCCTGAGTCATAAAAAACGATTTTTACGAAGGCGTCTGTCAGTCTATCTGTCTATCTGTCTGTCTGTAGTCTGTATTCTCTAGGCACGATAACTTTCGAAAGATTGATCAGATTGGATTCTGCTTTAGCATACTTTTTTAGAGCCTATAAAGAAATAAGCAAAAAGTAAACCAGCTATTTTGGATCAAAATTCAAAAAGTGAGCGCATTTTCAAAATATTTGAGAATATTTTTTTCAAGATTAAAAAATTCTATGTACGGCTATTTATAGCACTACGAAATTCGAACAATTTTTCGATATGCCTTTTTTCGGTAAAATTAAAATTATCAGAGTTGTAGCATTTTCAAAATCGAAAAAAAAAATATCAAAATGAAAATTTTAAGCCAAAAAACGCATGATATGAAAAAAAGTCAGAAGAAAAAAACTTTGATTTTTGAAAGCCCGACAAACAAGATTATCATAATGAATTTTTGAATTTGGTCGAAAAATTTAAAATGCAAATTTTGATCATACAAAAAATAATGAAAAATCCGAAATTCTATTTTGCGGTCAAACTATGCAAGATACGAAAAAAATGAATGAATTAAAATTGCGCGCATTGAAAAGATCTACAAATTTTTTATGAATCACATTTTGATTGGACGCATAGTTTTTGTTTTTAGTCGTAAAAACAACATTAAAAAAACGACACAAGCTATGAAAAAAATAAATAGAAAAAAGTTGCTCTTGCAAAAAATAATTTTTGATAAAACACGTAGTTTTTCTTTTAATCGTAAACAATAAAATTCAAAATTAAAAAATTAAATTTTTTGAAAAACGATACAAGATTTGAACAAAATTAAAAGACCAAAGTTGTTAAAACAAAAAATATCTACCAGTTTGTTATAAATTCTGATTATAAAAATAAGTTTAAAGTAAAAAATGAACTTTTTGGAAAGAGACACAAGATACAATAAAATTTTTTTATTTTAATTATCAATATTTTTCGGCTAATTTGCATCTACATTGGATATTAACAAATTAAATTTATGCAAAAACGACAAAAGTTTTAATAAAATATTTAATAATGTAGAAAATTTCGCATTTTCGACGAAGTCAAGTGCGAAGCGTGACATACGTGATGAGAATGTGTTCTTTATAGCTAAAGGAGCTTTAACAAAAGAGAATTCACAATTACCAAATAGCAGTTGTCAGTGCTTTGACTTTTAATTTTAAAAGGCTTGCAAGCGAGCGTGAGAAAAATATATTATCGAGCGCGCAGCGTGAGAACCAACAGTCGCGCGCCGTAAGCGCGTTCAAGCTTGCGAGCGAAGCGAGCCGCGCACACAGTATTTTTTTTACAAATTTTTTTTATTATGATTTAATAATGATAATAATAATAATAATAAAGAGAAGAAAAGGGATTTGTTTTGCTGTCTTCTGATTCATCTTTCCTCTTTTTTAATTTGGTCTAAAAAATAAATTTTTTTATTTTCACACAAGGTTTGAACAAAATTATAAGACAAAAGTTGTTTAAACAAAAAATATGTACAATTTTGTTATAAACCCTGATTATTAAAAAAAGGTAAAAGTAAAAAATGAACTTTTTGGAAAAAGACACAAGATACAGTAAAATTGTATTTACCAAAATTTTTCGGTTAAATTACATCTACATTGAATATTAACAAATTTAATTTATGGAAAAACGACACAAGTTTTAATAAAATATTTATTAATAATTTTTATTTCAATATAATGCGCATTTTTTGAATGATAAAAATAATACAGTAAAATACTTTTGTTAAAAATAATAAAAAAAGAATTAAAAAGAAGATTTGTAAATTATTTTTTCAATATCTGAATAAGCACTGCCAGCCCGAGGTGAAGAAAAAAATTTTAATATGCATTCGATATAATAGGATGGAAAACAATGTAGAAAATTGCGCATTTTTGACGAAGTCAAGTGCGAAGCGTGACATACGTGATGAGAATGTGTTCTTTAAAGCTAAA
The DNA here is from genome assembly GCA_010014905.2 of Druon quercuslanigerum. Taxonomy (NCBI): domain Eukaryota; kingdom Metazoa; phylum Arthropoda; class Insecta; order Hymenoptera; family Cynipidae; genus Druon; species Druon quercuslanigerum. The sequence goes on along the minus strand of JAAAKG020080397.1, from coordinate 4,475 downwards.
GGAGCTTTAACGAAAGAGAATTCACAATTACCAAATGGCAGTTGTCAGTGCTTTGACTTTTAATTTTAAAAGACTTGCAAGCGAGCGCGAGAAAAATATATTATCGAGCGCGCAGCACGAGAACCAACCGTCGCGCGCTGTACGCGTGCTCAAGCTTGAGAGCGAAGCGAGCCGCGCACACAGTAGTTATATTTTACCAATTTTTTTTTGTAATTTAATAATAATAATAATAATAATAATAATAAAGAGAAGGAAAGGGATTTGTTTTGCTGCCTTCTGATTCATCTTTCCTCTTTTTCATTTTGGTCCAAAAAATAAATTTTTTTGTTTTCTTTTTTGGGAAAAATTTGTCCTCTTTTTTCAAATTTAAATAGATATATTTTGTGGTGGTTTTTCAAATTTGTTCGTTGGATTCTTGATTTTATTTTTTAGAAATATTGCAAATTTTTTAAACTGATTATTAAACTAATCCATTTGTTTTTACGATTTATGCTGTAAATATTATTCTTTATGTTACAGTTTCTCGTGCAATAATTTAGAGATTGCTTCACTATGCCACAAGATAATGGATAGCACACTAATCTACCTTCAAATTAGAATTGTTTTCTACCAGTCTAATTTACTGTCAACCTTTTGCCAAGAGTGTTTAATGTTTATCTTTGCGGACAATTAAGTCTGCTCATTAATTCCTATTAAAAAAATAAAAATAAAAATAGAAATAACTTTTCTCGTGTAATGATCTTTTTTTAATTTCGATTTCCCACAAGGGGCAAGGCCTTCGAAATTGCGTCACCATTGTGGATGGCTTCGACTGGATTTATCTGATTGATGCAATTTTTTTATTACTGGGGAACTCTAAAGGTTTTTAAATATTTTTATTAAAAAGTACAAAAGAATCATTCCTCACCTCAAATAATATTTTATAATTTTATACGAATTATAAGCTGGACGGTTAGGGAACTAGTATTTATTTAAAAAAAAGATTTAATAAGGGATGGGTACAATTTATTATAAATTTATTAATAAATATTGAATGCTTCCGTAAGAGCACGATTTAATTATTCACATAATTATACTTTTACTATTAAAATTGAATTTATTAAATAAATTATTAAATAATTCAATGAATAAAATTGCAAGAAGCCTTTTATAAATAAATAAATGTGAGTTACAAAGTATAGGTTTTATCATTTATGAGATATTTAAATAATTCTAGTAACCTATTGTTTTTTAAGAAAATGATTCTTTTCAATTTAGTTTTTCTTTTTATTTATTGACAAAAATAAATTATTATTTTATCAGACTTCAGACTCTTTCTCTATTTTTCTCTTTTTTCCTTTTATCAAGAATTTCTCTTTTTCTCCTATTTTCAAGAAACATTTTCCTTTTCACCTTTTTCGCATTTTTTGCTTAAATACTATAATAAATATATAATAATTATATTTATAGGTCATTTATCTGGTTAAATTATTTAAATTTTTTTTCTTATTTGAAGATTCATTTTCTTAGTTGACAATATCACTACTTTATTGAAAACTTTTTTTTTTAGTTAACAATTATGTTTATTATCCGAATATCTAAATATTCCATTTTTCTTTATTTATCTCTTTTATTTGTTGCATATTATAACTTTTTAACTATCTTTTTTTTGTAGAAGTTCAGTTTGTTGATTGAAGATTCATATTTTTCCCGAAAAATTTAATTTATTTGATTAAAAATTAAAGTAGTAATTTTTAATTAAATAAATAAATATCGGACTAAAAGTTGAACTACTTTTTTTAAAATTATTTAATTTAAAAAAATTAATTTCATTAGCTAAAGATTTGACTATTTTCTCGATTTTTTTAAAAATAATTTTGTTATTCGAATATTTAGATATTCTATTTTTGGTTGCAAACTTATTAATGTCTTCCATTTTTTTATTGAAAATTCATACACTTTATTAAGAATTGATCTATTTTTTTAAATTCTTTATTTTTTTTAAATTCATCTCTTTGGTTTAAAATTCAACTATTCAGTTGGAAATTTATATATTTTGTTAAAAATTATTCTCTATTTCTTGAAATTACATGTAAATTGTTAAAAAATTATTTTCCTTAGAAAATTATCTTTTTAGTTGAAATATGAAATATCTTGTTAAAATTCCGTCAATTGAGAATTTCACTGTTATTTTTTGTTAAATATTAATTTTTTTTATTAAAAACAAGTTAACTCCTTGGTTAAAAATTAAAATACATTTCTTTAGTTAAAAATTTATCTTTTTTGTGCAAAATGCATGTATGTTGTTAAAAATTCGTCTTTTTGATAGAAAATTATTCTTATTTGTTGAAAATTCACTCTTTTGGTGGAAAATAAAACTATTTTTGGTTAAAGATTAATCTTTTTTGGTTCAAAATTATTCTTTTCGTTTGTGGCTGGAAAATTCAACTATTCATTTAAAAATATGATTTTTTTAATCGTTCCTTTTTATTTAAAACCTATTATTTAATAAAAAATAATTTTTGAAAATTTTAATATTTGATTGAAAATTCTGCTTTTCTGGTTGAAACCTGATTTTTTTAACTGAAAATTCATCTTTTTCAGAAAATTTAAATTCATTTGCTAGAGATTCGTTTTTTTAGTAGAAAACTATCTTTTTGGTTAAAACTACTTTGTTAAAAAATTAATTTCTTAGGTTGAGGATTAATCTTTTTAGTAAAAAATTAAACTATTTTGTTGCGAATGCAAACAAAAATAATGATTTAAAAAATTGGAAAATTATCAACTAAAACTTGCAAGTTAGTACAAATAGTTAAACAAATAAATAAATTAGTTAAATTATTAGTTAGAAAAACAATTTTTCGTAAAAAAATAATTTTTAACAAAATAGTCGAATCCACAACCAAAGAGATGAATTTTTAAAAAAGAAGGTTAATTTTGAAACCGATAATTTGAAAAGATTAACTTTCTACACAAAAAGAGAAAATTCTGACAAAGTTCAAATAAAAGACGAACTTTTAACAAAATACATGTATTTTAAAGAAATTAAAAAAATGTAAGTTTCTACCAAAGTAGTGGATTTTTAAACCAAAAAGATGAATTTTAAACTAAAAAGTTAATTTTCTACCGAATAAATAATTTATCAAATAAATAGTGCAATTTTCAAAAAAAGGCATGGATTTTAAACCATAAAGATTAACTTAATAACCAGTAAGAACGAAATTTAAAAAAAATGTTTTTTTAACCAAAAAGTTCCATTTTGACCAAAAAAAGATGGAATTCGTAGGTATCTGGAAAATCAGACAAAATAATTGTACAACCAAAAATTTTCTATATTTAGGGGTATAGGGTGATTAATAACGAAAATTTGGAAAAAAAATTTTTAAGCAAAATTAATATAGGAAACATATTTCTATGATTCCGAGTAAAATCTGCAAGAATTTTAATCCAAATAGAACATTTTTTTATTTTAAAATTGGAAAATAATGTTTAGCCAAACTTTTTCGAAAAAACGATATATTTCGTCCCGAGAAATTTAACAACAAAAAAATCATTTTTAACGAAAAACTTGAATTCTTAAATAAAATACTTGAATTTTTAATCAAAAGGAATAATATTCTACAAAAAAACGAATTGATAAGAAAATAGTTTAATTTGAAAAATTTATAATTAAAATAGACAGTAGCTGAATTCGATCAAAAATATAAATTTTCAACAAAAATTTGAATGGCTTTTTCAAATAAAAAGGATTGAATTGAATTTACGACAAAAAAAGTTCGTTAACAAAACAGTTCAATTTTCGACAGGAAAAAATGTATTTTCAACCACAAAATTCAATTTCTTACTATATAGAAGAATTTTTCATCAAAAGAAATGAATTCTGATCCCAAAATATAATAATGGACTTTTTAAATAAAAAAAATTCGATTTCAACACATTAATAAAATTTTCCACAAAATTGTAGAATCTTAAACCAAAAAAAATAATTTTCTATCCAAAAGGAAAAAATTTGTATCTAATAAGACGAATGTTTAAAAACAGTTAAATTCTTGAACAGAAAATATAAATTCTTAAACACAGAAGTAAATTTTTTACAAAAATTGGAATTTTTCGTCAAAAGAAATTAAAGCTGAATCCAAAAAACAACAATGGACTTTTGAAAATTTAAATTAATTTTAAATTTATTATTTTATGTTCGAGTAAGATAAATATTTTTTTCTAAAAAAAAATAAAATATACATATAAAAATGAATTGTAATTGGAGCCCAAAAAATCCATTTTGTTAGATATAAAAGAACATATTACATTCATTTTTGTGTTTTTCTAACTCTTAAAATTTAAAACTTAAAAAGTTAATTATTTTTTTAAATATTAAAATACTTGGCAGAAAATAACCTTTTTTGTTCAAAAAATAATATTTTTGGTTGAAAATTAACTCTTTTGTTGAAAAATCATATATTTAGGTTAAAAATTTAACTGTTCTGCCGATGATTATT
>JAAAKG020080386.1:0-16829 GCA_010014905.2 Druon quercuslanigerum | reverse complement strand
AGTAGCGTGCATATTATCTTTTTCACCCGCTCGTTATAATAGTGCATAAGGGTAGATATAGCGTAAGTTTAAATTAACATAATAATAATAATAATAATAGATTTATATATATATATATATATATATATATATATATATGCGAGACCGTTTCAACCTATCAAAGAGTGACCGTTTAATGCACTTTTCAATCAGTATTGTTTATAACAATGATAAATATTTTGGTGGTCCATTTTTTCATGGAATTTTTATTTTTGAAGGCAAACCTAATGATTACGCAGAAAAAATGCATTTTATATATATTATACTTTTTATGGAATTTTTTATCAAAAGAATTATACTTTAGTGTTTGATTTTAACGAAACATTAATTTCACTCGATTTCGTGGAGAAAAACGTGATGAAAAGAACTTCCAGGCTTCAATGTACAGCAATAATCAATTTTCTTCATAAATTTGTTTAAAACAATTAAACCAATTGCCCGAAATTTATCCAAGTTACTAGGATTTGTTAATCGATTGTAAATCTATCAGTTTTTCACATATTTGAGGTAAAATCAAATTAGAAAATTGGGGTTCAAAATGATCCAGAGCCTACAATTTTCATTAGATTCCATTTTTTTTAAATTAAAGCTAATTAAATTCTGAAGAGATCTGTCGAAGGCGATTATGCTAAAAAAGCTCTATTTGTTTGTTATTCAAGTTGCAAAATGCCAAAAAACCATAATTTTTCATATTTGAGCTGCCTGTTCTATAGCATTCATTGATTTTACCTCAAAAAGGTGAAAAACTGTTAGATTTACAATCGATTAACAAATCCTAGTAACTTGGATAAAGTTCGTGCAATTTGTTCAATTGCTATAAACAAATTTATTAAGAAAATCGATTATTGCTGTACATTGAAGCCTGAAAGTTCTTTTCATCACGTTTTTCTCCACGAAATCGAGTGAAATTAATGTTTCGTTAAAATCAAACACTAAAGTATCATTTTTTTGATAGTTATAAACAAATATTATACATAAATTTAATAAATAAGCGCCTCTGTATATATAATATGCATTTTTTCTGCGCAATCATTAGGTTTGTCTTCAAAAATGAAACTTCCTTGACAGAAATGGATAATCAAATTATTTACCATTGTTATAAACAATATTGATTGAAAAATGCATTAAACCGTCACTCTTTGATAGAAAAAATCCATTTTTTTGCATAATTGTTAATTTACGGATAAAATTAACAATTATGCAAAATATTCATCCAAGTTACTAGGACTTGTTAATCGATTTTAAATCTATAAGTTTTTCAACTTTTTGAGGTAAAATCAATGAATGCTACAGAACAGACAGCTCAAATATGAAAAATTATGGTTTTTTGGCATTTTGCAACTTGAATAACAAACAAACAGAGCCTTGTTAGCGAAATCGTATTCGACCTCTTCAGCATTTAATTAGCTTTAATTTTTTTTAAATATGTAAGCTGATGAAAATTGTAGGCTCTGGATCATTTTGAACCCCAAATTTCTAATTCGCCGCACTGTGCGGCGCAGCGCCCAGATTTTATGATTTTTTACTTTGTAGTTGACTTTAGGAATTCAACATTTAACCCATTTAGCCCTAAACGGACGTTTTTCATACGTTTTTCAACGGCATATTTAACTATGATATGGCTTGTAAAAAAAATTAAGATAATTCATTTCCGATGTAAAATTGTCTGAAATTTCGATTGGTGGTTTGAGAATGTAAAAAAGTTAATTTTTAAAAAGTTATGATTGTTTATTTAGCAAAAAAGTTGCATTTTCGAATTAAAAAATTTCTTCAATGCACATTTTCGCATCGAAACCATAGGCCGATTTTTCAGATTTGTATATTTTTTGCGTTCATGGACTCTAACCTTCAAAATTTAGTGGTCGTTTTTTTCAAGATGGCAGTTCCAAGATGGCGGAACCAAAATGGCGGCCGGAAGCAATTTACTAAAATTGATAAACAGGGATTATTTGGGTCGCTGATCATGAATCTGATGACAAATTTTACGAATTCAAGATGGCGGATCTAATATGCCGGTCACTATTTTTCAAAATAATTCAAAATTGATGAAAATTGATATATAGGGTTTTTTTTGGGTCGCTAAACATGAAGTTGATGCCAGATTTTACAAATTTAAGATGGCGGATCCAATATGGCGGTCGCAATGTTTCAAAATCATTCAAGATTTATGAAAATTGATATATAGGGGTTTTTTGGGTTGCTGAACATGAATTTAATGTAAGAATTTACACATTTAAGATGACGGATCCGTTATGGCGGCCACAGTTTCCAAAATCATTTAATATTTATGAATATTGGCATTAGGGATATATATTGCATCATAAGCCCTATTTTCGCACTCTTCAATTTGAATATCTTCATTATGAGATCTTTTTAGACGCTTTGATTTTCGAACACTACAAATTTGCAAAATATTTTGAGAAACAAAAAATTTACCTAAAGTTGTTTATAAAATTATTACAGAAGAAGTATGAAATTTTTTTATGTATACCTACATAAAATTTATAATAAAAATATAAATCAATGACAAATAAAATATTGGTGTTGAAAACAATTGTCATCTTAGTAAACATACTCTATGGTATGTAATTAGGGATAGCTCACATATTACGTAAGGAAGTTTTCTGTTGTTTATATCGTTGTGTCAATTTTATTTAACGTCAACTTTATTCTCATCTTTATTTAAACAAAAGAAAACAGCCCTACGTAATTTGTGAACGATCACTTATGTCAAATTTAGGAATCGTAAATTATTTACAGTGCAATAAACTTTTGTTAGTATGTGACTTATTTCAACCAAGATGAGATTCTAATACCTTTCGATTATTTTCACAAGCGATATCATAGTTTAATATGCTGAGGAAACGTAAAAAAATGGTCCGTTAAGAGCCTAATGGGTTAAGCTCGACTTCAAATTATACGGCTGATCCTAAGCTAGCCGCACGACACAAGTTGTATGCGTCACTAAATTAAATTCAATAATTAAATCTTATAGCACCCTTTTAAAGCTGTGGCGACAGGTATGCGACAGACAAGCTGGATGTCGCGATTGCCTCTAGTAGCAGACTAGATGCACAGCCTTGATTGTTGTTTAGTTTGTTGAGCAAGAGTTTTGTGGAACATTTTATTTTGTGACCAAAATTATGGACGCTTCAAAGTTAATGGAATTCGCACGATAGCATCCCTGCATATTTCATGCAAAACACTAATTCTACAAGGACTTTAACATAAGAGACAAGGTACATACACTAATGTATAATACACTATTGCTTACACTCATTTATGAATACATATGTGAAAAATATTCTATTTATATATGAAACAAACTGTTCTCATAACGTGATTATATTATTATTTTATTACTGAAGTCATCAGTAAGATTTTACTGGTTTCATATTACATACAAAGCATAATAAGATAATTACGTCGTGAGAACGTTTGGTTTTCCATGCAAATAGAAAATTTATCACATATTCATTCATAAATGAGCGTAGCTAATTATTTATATATAGAATTGTGTATTATTTAGTAATGTATGTTTGTATGTATATAACCGATAACTATGTTTTAAGGTTTATTTATTTAATAATTTTTAAGGTTATATAAATAAAAACGCAGGAGATTTTTAAGAGAATTTGTGGTAGAAAAAATTTTTTTTTTGTTAAATAAAAATTTAGTTCAGTAAGTCTTTATTTTGTACCCCTCAATGTCAATCTCTCACCCCATAGTGTTCTAAAGTCTTCGAACAGTGTTTACACTTTCTCCTGACACTTTCACTCAACCCACACCATCACTCACAAGCATGATCTTTTATTTTGACATTTGTTAACCCTTCTACACAGACAAAATGGCTCCTCAGCAGCCTTTACTCTCTTAACTCTCCCCCACATCACTTCCTCCTCCCTCACGTATCCCCCTTCTTCTTTCTACTCCTCACTCTTTCCCTTATTCTTATCCTGCTCTTCATCCGTTTTCTTCACCATGACGCCTGTGACCACCACCTCTCCTACCTCGTCCCACGGACAGTTCGTCTCACCCACTTTCGCTTTCATCTGCCTAAACTGGACCTCCATCCTTAACGGGCGCAGGTTACTTGCGCGAATTGACATGTCTCTAATCCCTGTTTCAAAAAAGGTTATCTAATCCTACGGGTTACTTCCGCTAAACCTTATACCTCTTGCAAAATTAAATAATATATATACATAATAATAATGTATACAACTGATCACTGGATGCTAATGAGAAACGGGCGGAAAACTGTAGAATATTTAGATGCAATGCTGCTAGTTTAAACACGACTCTAATTTGAAAGGAAAATTCCAAAAACAGTGCCGTATATATTTTTAAAGTGAAATTTGAGGATTTCTAGGGGTGCATTAGAGATTTGAGTTAAATAAAAATAATATAATGAAAATTTTAACAAAATTGCCCAAGATGAAGGCAATTTGTCTATTTTTCAAGTAGATATTGCAAATATAGTGCAAATTTCAATATTTTATTAAATTTTAGGCCATATCCGAAATAATCAACGTTTTTTCATGTTCCTACAGGCTAATATTAAACCTGTTTTTCAACAGTATCGGAACAGCTTACAAGTGTACGAGGATATGTCTCATATATTTACGAAACTAATGTTCTTATCACTTGCACATTGACAGGATTTTTTAAGTATATTCTCATAACCTGTGTACAAAGAATAGGGCAATTTTTCCAATTTTTTTGTTACAATTCACGTTCTTGCACTGTGATAAGAATTTTTTAGACACATTCTCAAAAGCTGCGTAAAAGTGTTTATGTATCATATAAAAATGTAAGTCTCAGGGATATTATTTATCTGAAGTTAGATAAAAACCTTGCAAACAATTGACATCTACAATTATTCAACGACGGATAATTTTTTTCCAGTTCATAGTGAAAATTATCTGCCGTCGGATAATTCTCGTTTTTAATTGTTTGCAGCGTTTTTATCCAACTGCATATAAATATTATCTGTGGGATTTACTGCGAAATGATGTAGATGGACGAACACAAATAAATATTATTATGTTATTATGTTATTAGGTACCTGGATTATTTTTTCATCTTGCTAATAGGAGTTTTAGCGCAAGTAACATATGGCTCATAAGCTATCTGAGGGGGATTTACGCAAATAACCTCCTCCGACCCCAACATTTTGACTCTTCTCTTCTCCTTCCTCAAACATTCCTGGACCTCCTCTTCCCTTTCCGTCTAGTCATATTATAACCATAGACCCGACCTTTTCAGGTTCTTCTTCACACTCAAAAGTTCCTTCTTATTCTCCCAGGATTTCAGCTGTAGTGTCATTCCGCCATCCAATTTCCACGAGTTCTCTATTTTCCCCACTACCTTGATGTGTGCTGGAAAACACCACACCACATTTATCACTTTATCTTCTCCCTTTCTTACTCCCAGGACTCTCACATTCCTTTTCGTTCTCTTTTCTCCCTCTATCTCCTACTCTTCCTTCGACAGGCAAAAAAAAATTGTGCTGTTCTTTGAAGAGGTGCTTTGTTGTTTGTGATTTTTAGGTATACGAGGTTTGATCAAAAAATAACGAGACTTTTCAAATTTCCCTGTCTGTATTCGTCCGTTTGGCAAAAAAAATTTTTTATGTTGCTGCACTTTTGTGGATATTGTATGTGCATTAGTAGCCATATTGCATATTTACTCTGCCATCAGCTGACAGTGAAGTTGTACATGTTTTAGTGTGGTCAGCGATTTTTCACTTTTGGAAAAAAATGGATCAGAGAATTTACATCAAGTTTCGTTACAAAAATACAATAAAGTGCAGTAATGTTTTTGAAATATAAAAAGATGCTTTTGGTGACTCGGCTACGAGCCGAGCAGGACTTTTCGAGTGGTATAACCGTTTTAAAAATGAACGGGAAGACGTTGCAGATGACGAGCGCCCTGGGTGTCCTCGCACACCCTCGCGGACGATACCGTCGAGAAAGTAGAAAAAATGATTATGAGCGATCGTCGAATTACTATTAGAGAGATTGCTCAGGATGTCGGTATATTATACGACTCATTTCAAACAATTTTTACGGATGTTTTACACATGAAACTTGTGGCAGCAAAATTTGTCCCGAAACTGCTAAAATTCGACCAAAAGCAATATCGAAATGACATCGCTCAAGATTCACTAAATTAAGTGAATAAGGACCCTACATTGCTCGATTGAACCATAACACGTGATGAATTACGGATTTATGGATATGACGTCGAAACTACGGCTCAATCGTCCACCTGGAAGCATTCAACGTCACCAAGAGGGTTCGATCAAATGTGAAGGTTTTGCTCACTGTGTTTTTCGATTTTAACGGTTTAGAGCATTGTGAGTTCTTACCTAAAGGTCAAACGGTCAATAACGAATATTCTGTAGGGGTTTTACGTCGTTTACGTGAAGCAATTCGAAGAAACGACCAATTTTGTGGCAAAATCAGTCATGGCGACTGCACCACGATAATGCAACCTGCTCATGCCTCAATGCTTGTTCGTGAGTTTTTGGCCAAACATAACACCGTATTGATGCCACAACCACCGTATTCACCGGACATGGCCCCCTGTGACTTTTTCGTATTTCCAAAAATGAAGAAATCCATGAAAGAAAGACGTTTTGATGACTGCTTTGAAGATTGGAAAACGCGCTGGCATAAGTGCATTATATCCGAGGGGGGCTACTTTGAAGGGGACAACATTGATATTCACGAATAAATAAATATTATTAACGGATTTACGATGCGGAGACAGAAGACACTTTTTTTTTTATACTTTAGGGGAGTGTTTTTGACTCACAAAGAAAGTTTTCATTGCTATTACAACTTCGCGCAAAGAAATTTTTTATACGCCCTAATGCACACCTTGCTCCTGGACCTTCCCGGTTCGCACCTAACCTCCTTTTTCCACGCTAAACTTTTTTACACCTCCAAATCTCACCTTATACTCTCAATCTACACCTTAATTCTAATTCCACATTAAACTTGTCACTTTCCTAGCCTTATCTCCACACCCTTGCACTTCTACATCCACGTCTATCTCCAAAACCCGTCCAAAAAGCTCACTAACACCTTGCACACGACCAACACTTTTCTTCGCCAAACCGAAAGTCCAGATGAAAATTTAATTATTTAGTCAAAGATTCATGTATTCTGTGGCAAATTAATCCTCTTGGCTTAAAATTCAACTATTTGATAAAAAATTCGTACTTTTCGTACAAATTTAATCTTTTTAGTTTAAAATGCAAATGTTTGGTTGAAAAATAATATTTTATAGTTGAAGTCAAATTTTTTTTAATATTCGCCTTTTTAATTAAAATTGACTGTTCTTGAGGGAGACTTACAACTTTTAGGCCAATTTTTGATCGAATTTGTAGGGAAAAAGTGCAGGGTCATACGATGTGTAGGATTGGGTCCACCCAACTTATCCGAAATCAAAAATTCAACAACACTTTTAGTTGTTGTTACATCAACGAGGTTCCGATCGTTCATTTTCCCAAAAGTTTGATTATTCACAAAATGGAGGATACTTTGCCAAGTCATTTTTTACCCTTTTTTCTGTCCTATTTGAAGCTGTCAAAAATCAGCAAAACGAAATGTCAAAAATGAACGATCAGGACATCCCCAAGCTTTTTCTATGAATTAAATTAAAAAATTATCACAATGCGTTGAGTTGTTCTCACGTAATCATGCACTACAATTTGAAAAATGCAACTTTTGGGAAAGTGCCTTTAAAGTTTTAGAACATTATAACATGTGAATCATGGGACATACGTTTTACTGTGCAATGCCTGGTCCGTAGAGTTCGCCTTCCTGGTCAGGAAGAGTTGGAAAACCATTCACATTCCAGTAGCGCTGGAGGGACTCAGGGCGACGCGGACCGACCGTGCGCCGTCATGTTTGACGAGCTATAATTCTTAAATCGAACTAGAGAGAATTCTTTCAAACCCTTTTACAGGCTCATTTCTAAGGCCGCTCTAGATTAGAAAAATGCAAAAAGAAAAAAATCGATTTTTTGAAACCGACAAGGTGTAAGTTCCCCCGTAATATCATAGGGTCTCATCGGGTTTCTATACAAAACGTCCCCAAAGCCAAATGAGATTTCGTATTAACTATTCGTAGTAACTTAGCTTAAGATTGTTTTTTGCCAATCTTCAGCCCGATTGCTGCCATATTAGAGGAGTAATCGTTGATTATACGAATTACGTTTTTCGCAATTTTTAGCTAAACTAATGATTCGAGTTTTTCGCCATTTATGAGTCCTCCAAAGGAGCATATATCCTAATTTTTCCAGACTTTTAAAATATGTGGACAATACTTAGAAATAACGATTATTGTCAAATTCCATGATTTCGATGATGTTCGACGTTAAGGTGTCTTTGCCTGGTTTTTTGTACAGTCATTATTTCATTGCTTATAATTATAATCAATTTAATAATACAAATATAAATAATGATTATGTCTTATAATGATTATAATTTATAATTATTACTCATGGTTTGTAATAATAAATATATTTAGAATTCAACAAAATTTTTAAAAATAATAATTGTGAATATGCTATATTATAGTTAACAGATTGTATGCTTTGTCGTTTGCTTTATCGTGGCTTAATGAAGAACTGGGATAAACCAAATCTGCATTTCATTGAATTTTCTGAAATCCTTCATAGTACAAAATATTGCGACATTTATTACAGAGAACTCCACCAACAGCGACTTCACTTCTAAGTAAGTGTGGTACATTTCTTGCCTCTGATTCAGTTTTAAACTCCATGTTAAGGATTGATCCTGATCTCCACAGCAAAACACCACAATTACAGCATCTGGAGTGTTTAATTTTATATTCGGATATTTTCTTCTAGAACAGCTAAAAGGGGTAAAATAAGTATCATGGAATGAACTTTCCACTTGGTAAAGTAAAATCATTATTCTGCTACGTTTCGAAATATCTCTGATAAGAGAAATCTATCGAACATTATTAAAAACCATTAGGTACTGCAAAATGTTGCAATTGTCCGACTTTTCAAATGTTTAATCGAGTGAACTTTTAAGTGGGATGTGCCATTTAAGTCGCTAAGGCCATTTGATTAACATTGGGCACCATTGGCAATCAGAACATTTTACAATATTTAATGGTTTTTACTAGAGTGTAATCGATTTTTTTCAGCAGGACCATATGATACTCTCGATAATGAGATCTTATGGAAAAGTTTTATGTCTACACTACAGTTGTTTAGTCATTCCTAGACCTGCTTACCCACGCAGTTTCTCACGTAGGGTGAGAGCGGTTACGAATGTCGCCTCGGAATGCGCAAGTATTCAATCGAGTATATTGCGCAACAGTATACAGGGTGATTTTTTCAACTTGAAAATTTCAAATATCTCGAAAAATAGGCAATCTATGAAAAAATGTTATGAACCAAAATTTAGTCACTCTGGGGGTAAATTAACTGATGTTAAAATCGGTTCTCCCACACCGCCCCCTAAGGGTGGGGGTGGGGGCAAGTTCGAAATCTTAAATGGGAATCCCTATTTTTTATTGCATATTCGAAATCTTTGGATAAAAATGCATATGATTTCCAAATATTTTTCTCGTTTCGAATTTTTTGTACCTTTTTTTCGAACTTGCCCCCACCTCCAACCTTTAGAGGGCGGTGTGGGAGAACCGATTTTAACATCAGTGTATGTACTCCTCAGAGTGATTAAATTTTGATTCCTAACATTTTTTCACAGAGTGCCTATTTTTCGAGATATTTGAAAGTTTCTAATGAAAAAAGTCACCCTATATATTCCAATTGGAAACTGTTCAGGCGGTCCAGACTGTTTACGTTTCGATTCCCCCAATTTACTTCCAAAGCTATTTGCAGGCAACCCCCGACACTGTAATTAAACAAAGAGTTGGGTGTAGTCAGACTAGTCAGAATTACACTCAACTCCCGAGTTACGCACGCTTTCCGTTGGATTGCGAGGAATGACACAACGAAATAAATAAAACGAACTACTCATTAGGGATTTATCAATAAAAGATAGAGCATATGCTGCCGAAGCTATTATTACAATTTTTTTTTGATAATGAAAAATACTAGTTGTTTTAATTGAATAATGTAAAACATTTATCATTATTATTCTTGAGAATATTGATACATTAGAAGCAATAAAATAATGTCTACACAAAAAAAACGGCAAAAACATACGGAATTTGATTAAAAAAACGCTGTTTTTAGTATCGTCCACAATGTTTAAATAAACCTGAAAGAATCAGAATACATGCGTCTTTGGAGGACACATCAATGGTGAAAAAATCGGTTTTGTTAATGGGTTTTTAAAATAAAAAAATTGCGTGCTAAAATGTTTCCAATTTTTTTCATTGAGAATTTCGCAGGAAAAAATGTACAAGAAATTGCAGTGATGTCTCTTAATATCAAGAAGTACTGTGAATTTTATACGACTTTTTCCGATCTTTAGTTTAGCTAAAAATTTCGAAAAACGATATTCGTATAATCAACGAATACTCATTTAATATGGCGACTATCGGGCTGAAGTTTGGCAAAAAACAGTATTTAGCCAAGTTCCTACGAATAATTGATATGAAATCTCATTTGGCTTTGGGACAAAAATTTAAACTTTTTCTTGGATTTAGTTTAAGAGATATAACTGCCCAAATAATATTTTTATTTACGCAAGAAATATAGCACAAGGAAGTACTGACGATTTGGCAACACTGTGAGCCATGCTGATGAAGGCGCTGGTCAAATACACGCGTATAGACAAGGTGAAGCTTGTCACTAGCTAGCCATAGCCGCTAAACTCTTTAAACGTTTAAACATTTTGAGTACAAAGAATAAATATCCGAGCGGCAAGCGCGATGCTTCACTATGTTTGAGCGCGAAGCGCGAGGTAACCCATTATCAAGCTGGAAACGCGATAACTGACGGACGCACACCCTAGTCGCGCTTAAACTTTCAAGCAAATATTTTTTTTAAATACGCCCCCACACGCTTCAAACGAAAAACCAATAAACGTTTTATTTTAAAAGACACAATATCTTATAAAATTGATTCCTAGGTTTCGTCGTCGTTCGTCAGTTAGAAAGTCAGTAATTCTGTTTGAAGTATTAAAAACTGATTAACTAGTTTTATTTTTTAAATACTTCTTAAGATGACGTAAATGATGATGATAAATGATGATATAATCATTTAATGATACCAGGAAAATTATTACTTACCCTACAGAATTCATAGCGACAAGATTTTTTTTCACACTTGTAAGTACTGTTGTTACAGCAAAGGATACACTTGCCTTTCTTAGTTCTGAAGGCCGTTTGCTGAAATTTATTCATGCAAGTCTGAAATGTAAAAGAGCACAAAGATTAGATCAAATAAAATATACAGATTATAATCTGTAGCTTGTACGTTAAAATTACTTTTATAACTATAGATTATATCTTATTTTTGAATTATGTACATTTATTCTCAAAAGCGTTTTAATTTCCAAGCCTTTCTTTCATGAAGCAATAGTGAATGTTTCTACAAACAGACCTGCCAGCGACACTTTAGGTTCAACATTTTTATAAAAACAAAGAAAGGTGAGTATTTTGATTGAAAATATGTGTAAATAAATTATTCAAACAGTTGTAGATTGGGTAAAACTATAATAGTCAAGAATTTAATTTCATTTTTGACGTTAGGCACAGAAAGGGGTCAAATTGATGGTAAACTTGAAGTCGCATAGTAATACAACATCATATTAGAAAGTCTTACTGATTTTTGTTTTTATTTAAGAAATACTTATTAGCATTCTCTATAAAACTGGCAGTTCCTTTTTTTAATGCCTGTTCCTATTTACTTTACTTTATTATAAGAAGACGCCGAATGTTATTACCGGACGGCGTCCCAACATCACTTTGTACAAGGATATACTGATTTTATCGTTTGCTTTTGACAGTAACCTAAAAAAAGCATCAACTTTGTAAACATTGCAGACAAAAAGTTTGATTATGTACATTTCTCAAGTAGTTTTCTCAAGTACATTTCTCAATTGAAAAAACTGTAAGGTACATTGAAGTCTGTCTATCAAATTTCGTAATTTAAATCTCCATTACGATCCATATTTTTTCTAGTAAAACATATCACAGTTGAGTGATATGATCAGAAATATTAAGCGTATCGTTAAATCCTATGTTAAAACTGAAAAGTGCATTTTGACAACAAAAATGAAATTGCCATCTGTGTGTTAAAAATTCAGCAGTGTTTCTTTTTATAAGAAGGTGATCAATTATGATGGAAATGTGTTTTTAAAAATTAACTTTAAGAGGATAGACTGCACGATTTTTCTAGCGCCATTCCTGTGCGGTATATACGACAATAACTGCTTATATTTGCGCTTGATCTCAAGATTTGAGATAAATAAGTGAATTAGAAAGGAAAACATGAATTGAAAATTATATAATAGCGAAAATCACAGGTATGTAGATTTGTTTGATTTCCCGCTGATCGTTATTAATAATATCTTATCAAGCTCCTAGCTACTTCCCATACTTCATACTTTACGTGCGAATTTATTTATAATTTCTCATCTTCAGAAGTGCCACGCTTTGAATAAATTTTTTTAATGTAATACAATCAAGTTCCTTTATAAAATATTAAAATCTTAACTCATATGTGATTGCCACTGTACGACTCCAGTTTCTCTTCCACTTGACAATTACCCATATAGTGCCATATTATAGTCGGCTCCGACATTTTAAACTCATTTTGAACTTGGAACTTCAAAAGCCCTTTTTTCAAGAAAAACGCATCTAAATTTGACGAGTGTCATAAGCGTACGTGTTAAAATTTGTTTTCGAATCAAAAATGTACTGGCTTTGTTTACGAAAACACGAATACCTCCTAAACTACGATCGACAAAGTGGGCCCTTTCTCTGCGGAGCGTTCCCCTTCACTTTTTTTAAAAGTAAAAATATAAGAATTGAATTTTTTAGTGATATTTCTAGTACTTACTTCGCACTGCAAAACTCCTAAAATTGGATGGCTGAAAACGTTTCCTGATATGGTACTAACTTCGTTGCCACAGGAAGTGCAAACTAGTTGTCGTTTGCTCACTACTCTGAAATCTATGAAAAATATTTAATACATAATTTCTATAAAAGTCGATGTTTTAGTGGGACACTATTAAACACTTAGCTTATCTCTCAAATTAATAGAAAATTCTGGCACTGTTTCCGACAAAGCTAATTTTTCGTAATTTATCTGTGATTGTGGGTTGCTTCAGTGAAAAAAAATGTTTAATATTAAAACAGTTTTTCTCAAAAACAAAAAACACTTTTTTTACTACAAATGTAAGTTTTAACATATTAGAAGCATTAGCTAAATTTTATTAACGTATAAAACGTAAAATTTGATGTAGAACATGCAAATAATATCAATTATAGACAATTAGAACTGAAATACGAATTATAACCTAACTTATCGGTTATTTTTAAAATGTGTAAACATTGTTAGATAAAAAATAATTCATGTAGAAATTGATAAAAATTTGCTTTGAGTTTATGTTTGCGTCGAAATAGGTTCATTCTAGCTTATGAAATATTGAAACTCATATCATACAGAAAAAAACACAGGCACACAAAAAAATTGGCATGGACAATGAATCAGACAATCAGTCCTAGAATATATGTTTTTGGGGGTCGCTAAATTCCGAATCTAAATCATGTTATGTTTTTGAGAAAATTAGCCTTTTGGCAATTTTTTTAGAACAACAGAGCATGCGAACTTATAGAAGAAACGTGGTGGAGCAAACCTGACGACAGATTCCGATTCAGTAACCCCGAAACATAGAGGTATAGGAGCCTGGTTGCGTGGCCTTGACTATTTTATTTTTTTTTGTGTTCATGTGTAATTTTTACTTAAAAATAAAAAATTTTCACGGCAAACGTGTTTTACACTGCACATTGTAAAAATTTCATCTAACACTCTGTTTTCTATATAAATATGAACTTTTATTGTGTGCAAATTGTTTTAAGTGCACAGAAGAATGGTAAAATCCTTTTTAGGTGCAAATTAAAAAACATCAAAAAAATTCTACTCCCTTGCGCTAGCTTGCCATACTAGCGCATCAATGACATAAGATCCCAATGTGTCAAAGAGGACGTAACGAAGCAATTTTATGTCAAACAGGGGGGGGGGGGTGACACGATTTTCGCTTTTGCATTAGAGGCGTGAGCCAGTTTTGTTAAGAGTGGCGGGTCGTGAAACATTAGCGCCACCCCTTTGACGCCTGGTCTGTCCGTTGACTATTATTGTTTTGCAAATAAAAACTCGTGACATGCAATAACTTTGTCGTCAATTTGAAGTATTTTATTCATCTACGGATAAATTTGTTATAAAAATGGGGGGCATCGGTATATAGTTCCGAACAGCCGATCATGGTACGACTTAACCGGCTGAAACAAAGTAAAAAAAGCGTTTTTCTCCGTTCCAAGAAATACTTTGAACGTTGGCAACATGCAATTAAATGTGACGAAAAGCATTTTATTCTTAAACGTGGACGTGTAGAATAGCAAGATCAGTTTTTGAAGTATCAGATAATTGGTGAAAAAGCAAGTTTGAGCTCGTGATGGAACAGTTATGTCAGTAAGTATTACGTTTTGTTTACACTGATGTCCTTTAACCTAAAAGAATCTAAGGAGAATGGTGTGATGGCGGGAAAAAAGGAAGGAAGTGAGGAGAAGCGAGAACAGCGAGGCAGACCAGCGGCGTGAGGCATCTTCTCTCCCCCGTTTTTCATATGTCCCGTCTCGCGATGATCGACACGCCGGGCACGCTTCTATTTAGTAGAAGCAGCAGTGACCAGCACCTCGGGCTTACAAAGAGGTACTCTCTTTGTAAGCCCGAGGTGCTGGTCACCGCTGCCGTCATCTTTCTTCCCTTCATCATCTTTTACAGTATCAAGGTAGGACTTGAATGCTTTTGGTAGTGGTCCAGCCAAGTTAATTTTATAAATTTTCATCCAAATAATGTTTTCTTAGTACTCCTTGGCTGCACCACGATGAATAGTGCCTAAATCTAAAATATGGAGTGCCGACAATTTTGGATAATGTAAGGATAGTATCGTAGGAATGTGAGTACCTAATGGCCTGTCTTTCGACCCCTTACCTAGTAACGTCCCGACCTTTAATTGACCTTTAACTTTTTCCCATGTTTCTTTTATTTTAATACATTCATATCAGCTTTCTTGATTTCTTTTTGGCAATTCCTCCAATATCTCCCTCTTTGTCACGATTTCAGATCCTGTTCCTCTTGGATTTAGTAACAACTAGAATGCCTAAGTAGAATTTTGTTACCCTGTTTACTGTTCCCGACCCAGTATCCTCCAAGTTTTAATGAGATTATTGTTCCTTTCTTTTTCGTTGACTTTCTCTTCTGCCGATTTACCTGCCTATCGACAAGCTTATCCCTTATCGTAGCTCCCTTCAGTTTGTAATTTATTTAACAGGTCTCCGTTTACCTTGTTAGGTTAAGAGTCAACTAGTTTTTCACCTTTATTTTAATGTACGATCCCGTTCTCCTACGTCACTCACCGTCAGAAGTTATTTCAACTAAAAATGACTGATTTGTTTACATTTTTTTTGTATCGTATCGCTTACCGTTATTATTTTTATCGTGAATTGAGTATCGTCCCCTGTAAATTGGGGTTAGGATTGCTTTTAGGGAAGCTGGCGCCCTGAGACTTACAACGATTGTCAAACAAAATTAATTTATTTACATTTCAAGTGCAAACTAGATTCTGCATTATTTGTATATAATGATGTTCGTGAGCGATTTTTTTTGTTTTGTACCACTTTGATAAATATAAACCTCATAACTAGCCGTGTTGACGAGATTGAAAATTGCTTGCATGGTTTTACAACACAGTCGATATGTCTTCAAATTAGTTATTAAAAATAACTTTTTCCACAATTCTATATATTTAGGACCAAAGACAACTTCCTTCGTGTCTTCTATTTAGCGTGCCAAATTTTTACCACGATATTTCATTGCGTGTGGACGTCAGTAGGGAAAAAAAGTACCAATATAGCTTCCAATTTTTATTTTCTACTACATTTTTTTTCTTCAAAATTTCGATTGGAAGTCTTGCAGGTTGCAGAGGAAACCTGTTAATAGACATGTGTATTACCCGAGATTCTATCAGGTATCGACGCAATCTATGCATGGCCTGGATTGAATATCGGAAGGCATTCGATAACACGAACCATGAGCTACTTATTAGGCTCCTTGAGTTCCTGGAGGTGCATCCAAGAACAGTGAGATATGTGAAAGAGCTTATGCTCTTGCGGCCGTCAAGATTTGCCATAACACCTGACAAAATACAAGTTAATACCAGCTATGTCACATGTAAGAGGGAAGCCTTCCAAGGAGACTCTCCAAGTCCGACACTTTTCTGAATCGCCCTCTTGCCTCTACCTATTGTACTCAGAGGCAAAAGCTCTGGACACCTGTGGCCCGCCGCATAGAAGAGAATTAAGATCAACCATCTTTTATACAGGGACGACCTAAACTATTTATCTCTTCAAAAGAGGACCTTACGAGCCTTTTGGCGGCGGTAAATAGGTACTCTAAAGGGAATGGCATGAGCTTTGGGCTGGACAAGTATGCCTGCGTACATCTACACAATGGAAGACTAGAAACTACACCATCACGTGATGATGAGGATTTTCAATGTATAGATAGAAATACCATTCAACATCTTGGTAATGTAGAAACATATGCAT
>JAAAKG020080375.1:0-16830 GCA_010014905.2 Druon quercuslanigerum | reverse complement strand
CAATATAATTTTGGTCACACATTTGATTGGGACAATGTAAAAATTATAAATCGAGAACCTAACTATGAAAAAAGAATGATTTCAGAGATGATCTATACAAATAGCAATTCTAATAACATTAATAAAAAAGAAGATATGCATGTTCTGAGCAAAATATATTTTTCATTATTACAGAAATTAAATTTAGGTGTTTAACTTTTTATAAGACAGAATTAAATTTGCACTATCCACAATTTTATGTATGAGTACGTGTATATGATAACGACACAATGGTTTGTCTCTTCAGTTGACTTTAGACAGTTATTTCAATCGGACCAAAATGCGTCCTTCATATTTAACTTAATTTAGACGCCTTAAAATTTTTTATGTTTTAACTAGTAAATGTTAACGGTCATCTATTTTTCATTAGGTTTTTAAATTATACGGTGTACCTGTAAAAATATTGATTATATATATAGTGTTTCTTTATTTTAATAAATTAGCCTGATAAGGTTGGCGAACCAATGTCAACGAAACGCCGCACACCACAATTGACCAAATAATATGAGTTTGTTTTAACTCATTTGCCTTCATTCATCAAAGAAAATTTTCTTTAACAAAACAAATTTTAATCTAGAAAAAATTTAACTCAATTTTTTAATTTTTAAGTAGCAAAAAGATGATTGACTTTGTATTCAAAGAGAGAAAAAATCAGCAAAAAGGAAAAGTCTGAATCCTTTTCACATTGTTTGAACTTGTTCTCATGCTTTCAGAAAATTTTCGGTTACATACATTTACACTTAGAGCATTTACATATATTTAGAGATAAAAACATTTACGTCGTTTTCACACATTTAGAACGCTATCTAACACGAGGTATAAGTATTTTTTACTTCGGACTAGTTTTTTGGGGAACGTATCGTATGTCATCGGAGAGAAAAAAAAAGAAAAAAAATTTCCCTTAATCGTTTGTCACATTATAATCATTTTTGGTGACTTTTAGTAGGTACCACCGGGCGTTCCTTTACTTTTTTTGGAACTTTAAACAGAAACACAAATTCTTTTATTATGAATTTTTTAACAAAAAAAAAATAGGGTGTATTTCGATTTTATTTTGCCCTTGTGGCGGCGCTGAGATGACGAATTTTTAATTTTCAAATAAAAGGCAATTTTTGTGTAAAATATCTGTATCTTTAACCCGAAAATATGAATTTTCAACAAAAGAGTCAGCTTTTAGCCACAGTTTAATTTCCATCCAAATATTTGAATTTTCAACAAGTTTTTTGAAGTTTTATTAATCAGTTTTTTTTACGTCAAAAATGGAAATAAAGATTTCCATGTTCTTGTAATTATTTAAAGATTTACAAAGATTATAAAAAGATTCTACACATGAATCTGAAAAAGATTTCAGCGTTTTCAAAATATATTACAATGATTTAAAATATTTAAAAATATATCATAAAAATATCAAAGATCTCACAGATTTTTTTCCAATTTTCAAGCCTTCATGTTAAAATTCCCATAAACCCCTTAACGCTTAGCACGTCTTTCTCATAAAAAAAGATATTTTTGAAAACTTCATTTTGAAGCGTCAGTGTTCGGTGAATCGAGTCAAAACTTAACATCTCTTCACAATTACCTATAAACACAAATAAGGCCTGAAAAGATCCAACGAGTGAAAAAGTCGATTTTGCGAGTTACTGGCGCTAATGTTGGATTTTATGCTATTCTGTTAAATACAAACTGTATATCTGAAATAAAATAACACTTTTTACTGATAACTCTATGTAATCACAATCAGTGCATACAATTTATTATTAGTTTTAATAATTTTCTCTTAGCATGGAGTAAGAAAGTCACGTTCTTTCCCAAAATTTCCAACTTCTTTTGAACTTTTCTGTAAGATTTTCCAGTTTTCGTTCAATTTAAAATTAGATTCTCTAAAAATTTACTATCCTTATTAATAATATTCCGTTTAAATAATACTAGATATTTTTATATTGTTTATTACCGTTTATAACTGTTTTATTGTATAGTTTTTATGCCAGATCCTTGCATCTTTTTCTGAACTTTTTCACTTTTTACTTAGAGCGAGATAAAAATGAGTGCAATTTAAGTTATTTGATACGTTATTCAAATTTTCTATATGTATTATACTAGACATACATTTTCCACGAAGAAGGTACTGAGAGCATTTCTGTTCAAATTAGTATTAATATTTACTATTCGCTCCTAACTAAAAAGAGAAGTAAAAGCTGAGAATTAAAAAAAGGCAATTATGTTACATTAATATATCATACAAGATAAGCAAGGTGCGATTCTGAATAATTTTTACAGAAGTCCTATATATCACTCAGTTCTTTTAAATAATGTATTAGAACCACGCATGGTGGTGATTTTAATTAAGATAACGTCAATATATTTTATAATGAAAGACATAAAGAAGAGATAATTCATTTAGATTTTATTTACATATAAGGAAAGAGGGTTACAATGTTAAATTTCAAAAAAAGAATCTCATGGATATAAAAAAATTTGATATGAAGTTATGAATTGAATAAATGCGTAAGTGTAAATCAATGTTCATCAAAGAATGGAAAATTATACCAAATAACTGTTTATGTTAACAACTGCGTTTTCATTTTCAGATATTATGTCAATTTTAATTAGCACAAGTTCCTGTTTTTCACACCCGTATAACTCCATACCTAAAAATAACCCCTAACAAATGAAATGTAAATTGTCCCTCCTAGGAGCTGCATTTCTTTGTAGTTAGTGGGGAGGCTTAAGCGGTTGGGCTAAGGGGGTCAAACGGACTTTGGCCTGCATGTGTATTACATATTGATAAAAGGATCTCTATAAACAAGCTCTTCTTAATGATATGTAAGGATCCTATATCCTTCAAACGGGGTTTCCTGGTATGTATGATTGTAGTATGGTAGAAGAGTGAAACTGCGTAGCTAACATGGGCCTTCTAGATCGCTGGGTCGAGGTTTGTCCCAGATCTATATTCAGTTTTTGAATAGGGATGTGAATGATCAGTGGCTCGCATATCGACCAAGAAACAGCCCTTCGTTGTTGTGGAGACCTGCGGACTGATATTCATTTAGTGTTTCACTTAATATGGTCACATCGCTACACAATTGGTGCAGATCGTGATGTAATTGTGCCCGTAGTACTTTAGCACCTGTAAGCGGGGCTATGCAGGTGCGGACCTTCTATTTTCCTAGCTGTTCGTGAGACCAACAGGCATCGCACAAAAGTCAGTGATTTTCCGAAAAAGAAGGAAAGCATCAACGGTTCCTAAAAATCTGAGTGGCGAGGCAAGCTACAACATCCACAACTACTATACCGAGAACCAGCACTGTGGCTGCATATATAAATCGTGTAATAAACATGCCCCATGTTGGTGAAAACGAATCTCACAGCGACTAAGGGTGATAATACTTTATGTGGAACCGTTGACTCGTCATTTCTGCAGAGAGGCGTTATATGATTCCTTCTGTGGACCTTGGTGGTATATAAACTGCTTCATCCGGTCACGAGTTTGGCCTACCACGATATAGGCTACACGAACAATATACTACTTTGCGTGCGCGGGCAGCATCTTGATTTTCTTTTATGAGTAATGCAGCAACTACTGGGGACAGTGGATTCCTAGTGCAATAAGACTGTAATATTCGTCAATCCGAGTAAGACGTACACGGTTGTAATCACCAGACAACAAGTGAAAATCAATGCGAGCTAAACATCTAGAAGTCATCCTAGATAAGAAGCTGTTATTCCAGAGCAACTGGAAAGAAAGTGTGAAAAATAAGTAGCGACTCTATTGCTCTGTAGCAGAGTCATAGGGAAAAGCTGGGGCTTAAAGACGCAAAAACTTATGTGGATCTATCAAGAAATCCTGCCACCATTCTCGCCTATACAGTGGTGGTCTGTTGGGACAGGGTCGAACTGTTTACAGTAAGGTCTCGACTGGAAGTATGAGAGGACTGACCTAAGTGGCTTCACTAGTGCCTCGAAGTCGACACCCATGGTTAAATTGGAGGCAATAGCAGCGCTAGAGTTCGTCCATCTCATTATCAATGTAGTGACTGCGAAGGCGGCTTGGAGACTAAATGTGGTGAGCGGTTAAAGAATCTAGACCCTATTTAAGAAGCACGAATGGGTTAACGGCGAGGCACACCTGCCCACACAGCCTAAGCCAATCATACGTTTTAAATAAAACTCTAACAGAGTGAAGGAAATACTGAAATCCCTCTGTCGTTTGTACGAAAAGAATGTTAAGACAGCTATTTAAAGCATTCGTAACTACCCCCCAAACGCGAGGAAACGGTTAACACTTACGGTTAGTAACTGCATGAGTGAGTCAGTAATATTGGTCAATAACGTGGCCGTCGTCCTCGCCATATGAAGAGAACTTTAGGGTTACGCTTAGCCTCACAAAAGGACGCAACGGGATCAGCCAATCAACGCGGGCTCTTACGGTCTCAACTTAGGAAAGAATAATAATAATAAGTGAAGAGTGGCGTAGGGAAGTGGCGAATCCATCGCCCGGAAGCTCCGGCTCTTCCAGTAAGCCACGTTACATTGGGCTCACTCCCCAGTGCAATGAATTATGCCTTTATCATGGATGGAGGCCATAATTCAGGATGGAGGCCATGATCCAGTTGGGAGTGGCAATAGGACCGAACAAAGGGTACGCGCAGACAGTGGCCCCGGTCAATATTCATTAGGAATATGATCATAAAACACCTCAGTGTTTATTATAACAGGTATCTTTTTACGCAAAGGGGGTTATGAAGCTCTTTACCAACAACAAGAGAAGATCCTCCAGCGAAAATAATACCGGTTTAAGCAAGACCACCTTTGCAGATAGCCGATGAGGCAAACGTTAGAACTAGGAGGTCTAAAATCCACCAAAAGGTCTTCCTCAGTATGGACACATAAGCTGAAGCTGATACTGCTCTCCCTGATTTGCTTTCTGAAGATGTTAATCTCTGGAATCTGAAATGTGTAGTTAACGAGAAAGCGTTGTCCCTCCTTAGCGTAAAAAGAAGTGATGATACTTAAGTACGCCTGAGTAACACTCGCTAGTGTATCTCACACTTCCAGTTTAAAATTAAAACGACGAGACAGCATGCATCAAATGTTCAGTGCGTGATTAGCTACATAACATCAAATAAGAAGTTTAATCCAAAAGTTAGAGTACTTGTACAAAAATTACGAAAAGCAAATCACACACTGAACAATAGTAAACTGTTGACCATCAAGCAGCACTGGACGCAAAAAATAAGAGCTCTTCCAATAGCCAAAGAGCGCATTATAAGGCGCTTAAAGTGGATTCAGGAAAATTTCACCTTTTCAGCAAAACTTCATGTGCCGTTGAAAATCCTCCTAGGTGAGAAGACATTTAAGTCTTCCGTGAACAGGTATATGGAGATACTCATAAGCTAGCTAAAGACTCTTCATATATTTCACTGTTTCGTAATTTTTGCCAGAGGCAATTGTCGAAAGGTCCAGAAGAGGAGTGTCAAATAATTACTGCTGAAGAAGTAAATAAAGTTAATGCTAAAAATAAGAACTTTTCGCCGCCAGGGCCTGATAAATTTAACAGCTTTTGGTGGAAGAAGTTTACTTCTACGCACCAATATCTAGTTCGTATATTTACTCCTTTTTTTAAACAGAGAAGAAACCATCCGGCAGTATTTAATGGAAGGACGCACGGTACTGATCCTTAAGACCAGAGATTTGTTAAGTTCAAACAACTAATGGCCCATATCTTGTTTAAATACCAGCTGCCAAGCTATTTACTGGCATCCTCAAAGAGAGGACATTAACATCTATCAATCTGGTATGGTATGCTGATTGCAGAGAGAACCGGTTAATAAACAGGTGTATTATCCGAGATTCTATCAGGTATCGACGGAATCTGTCCATGGCTTTGATTGACTACCGAAAAGCATTCGATAACACGAACCATGAGATACTTAATAAGCTCATTGTGTGCCTGAAGATGCATCCAAAAATAGTGAGCTTATGTTTCTGTTATGTTTCCGTAGCAGACAAGATTTTTTATAACATCTTACAAAAGACAAGTGGCTACTAGCTATGTCACATATAAGATAGGTGTCTTCCAAGAAGAATGTTTCAGTTCCATACATTTCTGCATCTTCCTCTTGCCTCTAACTATTGTGCTCCGGGCAAAATATCTGGATATCTATGTGTCCCATCTAACAAGAGAGAATTAATTTTAAACCACCTATTATATGTGGAGGACCTTTAATTCGTTGCTTCTTTAAAAGAGGATCTGAAACTCCTTGTGACGGCGGTAAATAGGTACTCTAAAACAATTGACGTGAGCTTTGGGCTGGACAATTGTGCCTGCGTCAATCTGTACAGAGAAAGACTTGTAAAGTATATCGTTGCGTGATTATCAGGATCTTCAACTTATAGGTGGAAAACCCATTCAACACCCGGGTAATGGAGAAACATATGTATATCTTTAAATACCGCAAGCGGAAACCCAAAATGTGCGTGTGTTAAAAATGGCTCTTGAAAAAAGGTATCGCCAGATTCTCAGAAAAATTTTGGCTAATGAATTATGTGGAAAGAATAAGATCCAGGCGGCCAATATTCTGGTCGTTCCTATACTGCTCCACACATTTCGTACAGAAAAGTAGAACGTTGATAAGTTAAAACAACTTAACCAAAGCAAACGCAAGATAATGACGATCCATCAAAGTCATCATCCTAGATCTTCCGTACCTCGTATATACCTTCCCCGAGAAAAAGGGGGTAGATGTTTGCTGAGAGTAGAGTATGTTCATTGAAGAACAGTTCTAGCTACAGCCTGCTCAGGCCTGAAAAGCACAGATCCTCTAGTGCGCGTGGTACATCAAAATAAATTCATCAATGTTACAGCATTTCTATACCGTGCCACAGAAGAGCTTGATCTCTCTAATTTTATTTTACCGAAACTACACATGGCCAGCATCAGTAGCACCTTTGGTGCCCATAAGTCGTGTACAGGAAGCAGAACATTCGCTTTGACTAAGGGAACGTGCTGACAATGCCCGTCATGGTAAATTGTACGGCATTACACAAAGAGAAGCACTCTTCATGGGTCTGTCCAAGATTTTTCTCAAATCTGCTAGATTGAGATCAGAGATTGAGGGATTTCTTTTTGCCTGTCAAGGCGACGTTATACACACATTAGTTTACGTTGAGCGCATATTCAATGTTCCTGTATGCGATACCAACTGCCGAGCGTGTCAGAAAGAGCTGGAAATATTTGGATATGCTCTCAGTGGATGCTCAAAGTATTTACGCTACGGGTACATACAGAGACAGAATGCGACTCTAAATTTTTTATATTACCATCTTGGGCATTTCTATCGTGTTGATCTAATGCCCGTCTCATTTTTTATCTCTCAACACATCAGCCATTTAAATGATTGAATTCTCGGCAGCAGATGATGGTAATATCACGGCAAAGAAGGCAGAATTTTTTTTTATAACCGGTTTATAATGGGATTTTTATAATCGGCTTTCTTGGAGGTATACGGGCTTCATTTCTTAGCCAACTCAAAAAAATACCGGCTTGCCAGTATCCGGCTCAGTCTCTCCCGAGCCAAATGCAAAAGGCTCTTTTTCTGAGGTAACCTTCAACCGTGTTATCTGCCGCGTAAGGTCATCTGCGACTTTAGATTGCTCTCTATGGAACAGTTTTATACAAAATATCTTGTGTAAATTTCACGTTCTTGCCTACCTTCTAGGATAGAAAGAGCAGAAGTGGACGAAGTACATGTTACGTTTCTCGTACACGTTACTTCTCATAATAAAGATGGTTGATGTAAGAAAGCATCCTTAGGTAAGGGACGAGTTCCAAGCTACATCATGCTCGTAATTGTAAACCTACGACATCACCGCAGGTGGTTTCAAGCATCGTATTAACTTATCTTATAACATCTTCATCTTATTAGTCACTACACTTATTCCGTGGCTATGATATATAACCGGGTTCAGCTGAGTAAAAGTTAATTAAAAATAAAAAACAATAACAATAATAGTCAGTATCTAAATTAGCTTTAAAACATGTTGTTCAGTATTTCTTAATTGATTTCAAACTATGTTTTGAATTCTCATTATTAAATTTTTAATTGAATTCTGGTTTGCGATTTTTTAATTTTTGTCACAGAGCAAGAATACATGAACAAATATGATCAGAAAATTTGCTATTTCAGATGTTTTAATTTTCGTTTCAGCTGCCATGATTGTATCTGTAGTTATAGAACAGAAATGATTCTAATAGTATTCAACCTGATCATTAAAAACAATTTTTATAAACAAATTCTTTCTAGTTATTTTTTCATAGAAAAAATTTTTGTTGGTTAGGTGCTAAGACTTTTCACAAGCCATAATTGATGAAAAAAACATTATCATAAGTTAGCATATACTGTATGTTTCTTATAAAATTGAATAAAGAATCAAACGTTTTCAAAAAGAGTTTTTTCCTACAGGACCTATAAAGATGTTTTAATTAAACGCTAAAAAATTGCCGTTCGCTCACTTTATTACTTTTTTCGGATAAATTTAGTGAAGAAGCGTCTCTTTGTATGTAAAAATGATAAATCTTAATTTATGTCAAAAGAAATGTTCATAAAAATACAATACATTCTAATTGAAAAATTTTCAATTGCTTGTCCATAGCATATAGGTATATTAATAGAATTATTGTCATTCTATAAGTGCAGTTCCAATGCTTCCAGCTAACAATGCAAAATGGGCATTTTTTATAGAAGAATGATATGAATTAGCAAAAATAATAAATAGGACGATGTTGAGCACAGCTTGACTTAATATTAATGGTGGGTTATTTGCCATTGCCCAGTTTTGATTTGCCTTTTTACTTTATAAATTATAGGCACACTTCGAAAATTTACACTCTCTCATCAAGATTTATTCCTTGTGATATATATTTAAAATTGAGGGCCTGCTTTTGGAAAAAATACCTTTCTTCTACTTGAAATTTAAATTTCAATGTACCAATTATTTTTCTGTTTACATATATCTTCTACATTTTTTGGGTTTCTTTTAACATTAAATGTATTTTTCAGGCTGAAAAGGGTCCGAAAAGTCACCCAAACGTTTCAAAAAAAAGTTCCTATATTTTCTTTAGTTCTTTATTTCCATAACTTGCATCAGTTTGTAATGCGTATCAGATCGAGTCTTTTATATCCAAAAAAAGATAGAAACAGTTTTTTTTGTTTCCGGCTCAAGGCGGGGGGGGGGCATATATTGACGGAATCGGGCTTGCCTGCTCTTTTGTCTCTATTGACTACGCAGAAAGCTGAAAATCGCTTTTTATCTGTTTACATTTTTTAATAGATTCCTTAAAAGCGCGAAAGTTTAATGCCAGTGTGCCTTTCCTGTCATAATAAAGCAAATAAGACGTAAATATAGAACAATATAAATTTGAATGCAATCAAATGTGTAATTTATTAAGGTCTACAATTTTTATGCAAAATATTTCCTGGCGTGCCTTAAGCCCCCCTCACCATCTATTACGTGCTATAACTATTAGGGTTTGCGACACCAAATTTTTTATTGGTGGTGCATTTGAGCAAATTTGCGGCGCAATTCAAAGGGCTAAGCAAACTCTAAAATCATTAGTGGGAGGGGGTCATTTGACCTATTCATGGAGACTCTGCTAGTTGTGCCAGCCAAATTTATATTTTCGCTATTTCACATTGACACCTTGATTTTCACACAAAACATTTCAAGGAAGTTTTAGAGTGGCCAGTTAGTGCAAAAGACCTCGCGCAATTTACATCACAATCTGGCCCCGGTCTAATTGGCTGAAATTGTTTTATAATACTGGTAAAACCAGTCCAGCTAATAGGCGCAACAAAGTGGCGCTGTTCCGGTAATAATAGGCGAAATCATTTAGCTGTCCTGGTAATATAAATAATGTTCGAAATATTAAAGGTGGAAGACAGTTCAGTCAATGAATACAAGACTGTAGATCAGTGCAATCATCAAAGGAAAAGCCAGTCCAGCTACCAAAGGCGATATAATGGGACTGCCCTGTCAATGTGAAGATTTTTCAAAATAATCAAGGCAAAAGATATTCTGGACCACCAAAGATATTTTGTACTCCAGATAATTAAGACAGGACTATAGGTCAGACGAACCAACAGTATTTACATTGACATGACAGCGCCATGATTTCGCCTATTATTACCAGGATGGCGCCATTTTGTTGCCCTTATTAGCTGGACTGGTCTTACCAGTGTTTCTAGTATGGTCAGTGATTGTGCTGATCACAGTTTATTGAAAAATCTGCACCTAATCTTCAAGTTTGAAGCGGGACATTAGTTTGGCTTGTGGTCATATTTTCCTCACTGAGCCCCACCTACCTCAAAAACTTTTAATTTTTTGGACTATTGCCAATTAAGATTTTTTCATCCGGAGGCTTCGAACTATATTATATTGCCACTGCAGCTAATTTGACGGGGCCGAGTTTTAATGTAAATTATACGGGGTCCTTTGGAAACTGAATTAAAAATATATTTAAAAGTAAAAGCGTGTTAAAAATATTGAAGAAGTTTTATTCGGAAATTTCAATAGCGCTATTAATCTCGGAGACATGCAATTTTTAAAAAGAATATTTTTATAAAGTATTCCACCATTATTTCAAACTTAGTAAGTGAAGTTGAAATCCGTAGAGTTTATATTTATTATACAGAATATCTAGAATAAAGTGTTAATTTCTAGACAGAAACATCTTATCAAAATGATTTTTTGCTAGTAAATTTCCTGGATAATTAAAGTTCCTCTTTTATCGGCTTCATGTAATTTCTTTTTCTGTATTCATATATACATATGATTTTGCAAGAATAGTTATAACGTTGAAACGTTAAATATTAGTTTAAGTGTACGAAATTTAATCTTAAAGCGGAAAAATCGAACATAATTTTTGCAACCTAGTTTATTTTGCAAAAAAGAGAATATAATTGTCTAGACACTTAAGTCATTGACAATTCAAAGTGAAAGATTTTCAAAAAATTAACATGTTTAAAAACGTATATGTTATATTCTTTAAAAAATAAAATAATTACAAATATTATGTTTTATATATTGCATTATAGGGGCAGTAAAAGCAAAAAGAAATACTAATTTTCTTAATAGTTCTTTCAAATATTTTTCTGAAACGAATTTGCTTAAAAAAATTTTTACTATACCTTGCATGATATCAAGAAAATTTATATTATTACGTAATATAGAATGGATATTGAATAAGAGTTTTTTTTAGGTCAGGGAATTAAATTTATGTGAATAAGGTAGAATACTTACATTAGATTTTTTCTAGGGTTTCGATGTATAATGATTTTTATATCGGATGTCAATGTGACGCTTTTTCTACTGCATAACCCTCTTTGAAAATTTATTAGCATTTGCTAAAACGAAAAAGATACTCTTCTGAAGATTTTTTTATAAGCATAAACTTTCTGCTCTCCTGAATTATATTTCGTATTGGTTTTCTCGCAACCTTCTACCACCAAGAAGGAAGTCAAAATTCGCCCCTTTTTTAGCGCCCAACGTATTTTTTGAAGGAAAGAACATAAATTGACGCAACAAGCTCAAAATAATCGTCATTATGCTGTAACTATGTTTTTCATTACTTCACCCGAAAACCGAAAACCAACCCTATCAGGGGGTTGAAACTACACAGGTACCATGAAAGTAGGTGAAATATTGTCTGATAGTTTTTCATCATAACAATATATTATGTACCTCAATTATACTTACACAGTGACGCTCGGACTGTTGAAAATCGAAAAAGTACTCCTATGAGGGGGTGGAAAATACGTCATAAACGAGAATGTGTATAAAATATTTTTGAATTATTTTTTTTTGTCCGTAGATAAAATCAATTAGTGTAGGTGTATAATAACTATATTAATTCTACTTACTTAGCACCATTTTACACAGATAATATTTTACCAACATTCTTGGTCATGAAGTACTTTCCACCCCCTGGTAAGAGTAATTTTGCGACTTTTAAGGGTTAAAATGTAGCTAAATAAGTATAATTAAGTTGGTTATTATACATTGACACTAATTGATTTTACCTATCAAAAATAATTATAAATGTTTTATGCATGTTCTGTTTATGGCGAATTTCCCAACCCCTTATAGGGGTAGTTTTTCAATTTTTAAGAGTCGCAAAATCACTAAGTAAGTATAAATGAGGTAAATATTATACTGTTGTGATGAAAAACTACTAGACACTATTTCACCTACTTTCATGGTACCGGTGTATTTTTCACCCACTTATAGGGGCAGTTTTCTATTTTCGGGCAAACTAATCACAAAACCGGTTACACCAATCATTGACGATTATGTTGAGCTTTTTCGCAACAATTTATGGGCAGATTTTCGACTTATTTTTGGGTCCCTCTTTTGTTCTTACAATATCTTTATAATTTTATTTCTAAACTAGATCTAATTTTATATCTAGTTTTTATCTATTTAATAAAATAATCAAAATTATCAGGGTCAGAAGTAAAGTTCAAATGCAGACATTCTAACATTTTTAAGGACTTGTGAAACTTGTGCGGTTCGAAATAGTTTTGCGGGTTGAATGTGTATTTACAAGCCAATCCGAAAAAACATCTTATTTTGGATACCTCTGAAATTATTTCTACAAGGTGCTCAACATCATTTTTGTACCTTAAAACCTTAAAGTTATGTAGTTTTTTCAATAATCCTGCACCACATGAACTCTTAAATTAAGTATATGAGCAGCTCTAAAAATAAGTTCAATTTATTGAAACAATATTTTCATAAATTTAAGAAAACGGAATGTCCATATCATAATTTGTAAAACAAGCCCAAATAAAAATATTTCTTATTTAAATTCAATTTTTACAATCATTTAAATTATCTTCTAGTGTCGATAGACAACACAGAGTTAGAACATAAATAATATACTCGTAATAATTTGACGATTTTACTTTTTAAATTTTCTCTGACCCTGAACAGAAAGGTAAAGTTTTTATTTGAAGAAAAATGATCCAGTCTTAATTAAAAAGGGATTTGGTTTAAGAAAAAAAAGTACTTATATCTAATTTTAAGCTGAAAACTGAACTAATACTAGTACTAGTACTAGTATAAAAAGAAGTCATTATAGGTTAGGAAAAATTACTAATTTCATAAGTCGAAATATTTCTGAAATCGATAGTTGAAAACTATTAATTGATTTTTGAAATAATTTCTTAATTTTATTTAAGGGTGTAACTTTTTATTTAAAAATTGATAGAAGAAATGGCATATGTAAAAAATGTAAGGGCTAAATTAAAACAGTATATAAAAGTTAAATCTACATAATGAAAAATATAGTTTCATTCATACTTGATTTGTATTAAATTACTTAATTTAAATTAAAATAATAAAGTGTAGACTTACCGAGAATACTTTTGTTTAGTTGGAATTGAAAATACACTTAATGAAATGTAAAAGTAATATTTTGTTCTTTATCCGAAAACATGTTCATTAAGAAGCAGCATTAAATTAAAATTTAAGGAAATCAAAAGTCTGGAGTGCCATTTTTTTATTTTTTAGATAAAAATTAAATGCGTTAATTTCGCTTTGATAAGGAAAAATTTTTACCCAATTTACTGAAGGTTTCCCGGAGAACGTAAATTCTCCATGATTTACTTTAAAGTTATCACTGGTATTGAAAAGTGTTTAAATAAAATGCGTAGATCTCTATTGGATACATATTTTTTGTTTATTTAAAATCCTTTACAAAGAAGTACACAAACATACAACCAATTTTCACAGAAAAGAGAAAAAGGTACAACAGAAAGTATTAAAATTTCACAAGACAGTATACAAGAAGAATTTACCATTTTTACATCAAAAATTGTTCTTTTTGACCTACCATGATAAAATATATGATGAACTGCAAGAGAAGAATTTTACGTAAACTGTGCAAATTATTGCTATAACAAAAAATTTTACTGATGGTTGGCCGGTAATCTCATGCAATTAATACATGATATTCGAGCCCATGAGGATGAGGTGCGGACTTGTGCTACCGTGGCATTCCAGACAGGGCCGCCTGGAAATCCAAAATAAAGATAGTATTCGACTGCCATTTTAGTAAGATAATTAAATTGAATGAAGCAATATTGTATTTTTGGAAACCTGCAGCCATACATTTTTCTTCAATGATACGAAAAAAAATTGTTTTTGGCTTATGCACCTGAAGTTTGAAATTTTTCGGACGCTCATCATTTAGTATAATATTTATTGGCTTGTAGCACTGTATTATTGGCGTTGTTATATAACCCAGATAGAAATAAGGTTTCACATTTTTATCTGTTATCCATTAGGGTACAATCATGGTTGTTTCTACTTTACCTATTCCCATGTGAGACGGTTCTTCCGTAATGATGGCCTTAATCTGGTTTGGTAGAAGATTATTTGGAAATACATGTGCATCTAATTTGAACCAAAAAAATACAGTTATGAATTTCTTGTACGCTATTAGCTTATACATTTAACAAAATTGATCAATAAGTGATCAAAAACGAATGAACCACATATTCATGAAACGAACAATATTTTCTCTATAGTAGTTCTTAGATGCACGTCAAAACTTGTTTTACTACAGGAGCCGTTTTCGGATGAAGTACATGCCCGAACCTCCTGAAAGTTTTGCTATAATTCTAAATGTATTGCATCAAGACTTTATTTAAAAAGAAATTTTTTTAGCTTTTAGTAATTATTGTTTAATAGATTGCCTAATAATTTGTGAAACTACTTTGCTCTTTCAATAAGTATTCTCTGCAAACCACCGAATCGTTTTTAGCTGAGGAAAAAAAAATTTGTGGATTGGCATATCCGAAAAAAGAATATTTCATATCAATTATTTCTTCTTTAAAAACAAAGTATATTTAGCTGAAATCTTTGCTTAGATTGTGAGCATTAGTTGATGCGTTTTTTTATATGACATTATTTGTTAAAATAACATATTTACTACTATAGCCTAGAATTGAAAATCCTTAGGCAAATATCTATTTTTATAGATCTCCATAAGGTAAACGTATTAGTACTTATTACAAAATTCTTAACCCAGAGAAGATATGCAAATTTGGTACAGATAATTTTTGATTAGACGCTTTGATTTCGGTTTAATAATGAAAAATAACACTAAAAATTAAGAACTGGAATTTTTCGAAAAACAACAAAGGATACAATTAAATGTTTAAAAATAAAATTATCTATTTCAACTATCTACAAATTTGTTATTAAATCTTTTTGTGATAACGCATTAAGCTTTCATTTTTTCATAAAAAAAAAATTATAAATAATGAAAACTCGACAAAAGATAGAACAAAATATGTTATAACAGAATTATTCTCATGTATTAGATGTAATAATTTTCTCTTGACTATTTCTTTTATAATATACGTAGTTTCTATACTAATCGTAAAAAGGTAATTAAAAATAACAAAACTGAAATAATTAGAAAATACACGATAGAATAAAGTGTTTATTAACAAAATTTTTCTTCTTGAGCAGTAACTCTTGATCGAAGTACCAATCAAATTCATTAAATATAATAAGGTTTATTGTGATAGCATGAAACGCATGAGAATAAATCTGTTAATAGCTGAATGATCTTTAACAACATAGAACTCATAATCACCTGAATAGACGTTTACATTTATTTCAAAAGGTGCGCTCAAACTTGATGACGTTCGAAAAATAAAAATCTTATATTGAAATATGCTTACGGTAAGAAATTACCTTTTATAAAGATGTTACAAAAAAACTAAGATAAGTTTCGTGCACTTGGTTGTATTTTGGTACCTTTAGCTATCAAATGATATATTAATTTAACGTCACAATAGTGAAAACGCGTAATTAATTGAAATTAAGGAAAACAATCACAAAGGTAAAACGTTCAAAAAACATAATTTAATTTTTAAGTGTTTAAAACTTAACAGTGTTTTTTTAACACTTTATTTTGCAATTGTAAAGTTCAAACACTTCATAAATGAAGAATTACCATCTGAGTTATTTTGAATTTTAAATAAAAAAATTAAGGGAAGGGAAATCTAATATTTTAGGTAACTTAAAGTTACTTTTTCTAGTACTTGCAAATAGATATTATACCTTTTTCGCTAATTAACCTAAACGTAACTTCTTATTAAAAAAGTAACTTACCCTAAGATAGTCTTCATTTCATATGAAAAGACACAATGACAGAACCAAAAATTAATTTTTAAAGATCTTCATGTGCGCCGTGACTTTCTCAAGGACCGCTAGAAGATGGTCGAAATTTTGGATATTTTCTTGGTGGGGCCGAAAGAGGGCAGTAGAATATATATGTCTCTCCTGGGCTATTCGTAGGCTCAAAAAAGATTTAACCCCCCTCCCCCTGTTTGAAATATAGGAAATATGTACATATTAGCCAAATGCGTTTCTGAGTATTCATGAGTCTGACACTTAAAATCCCAGCCCGAAAATTTTTTCGGGGTACGAGTTTAGCTTCTAACGAATAACATCGCTTTATTTATTCTTCATAATACAATACTTATAAAATATACAATACTTCTAATTAAACTTGAATAGTAATATAGTCTTCTCGAATTTCTTTTAACATTTTCTTTAAAATATATTTATGTTTAAAAAGTATCATGTTAAGAAATGGCAAAGGGGAACTGCAATATGAGGAAGACAGGGTTAGTGACGCTTTCAGAGACCATTTTATGGGAAAATCCGAAAATGAAGCGATAGGACACCACAACGGCGATGTACAACACAATGCGT
>JAAAKG020080364.1:0-16830 GCA_010014905.2 Druon quercuslanigerum | reverse complement strand
AATTTATCAACTTGTTCAATTCTCTCATTATTCAATACAATGTTGCATATTGTTTTCTCACTCTTTCCTTCGAAAACTATAGTAAGAAGCTTTTCAAAATTCCTGGAAAAATTTCAAATGAGTTATTTTCTGAAAAACTAGTTAAGAGAAAATTGAAAAAAATTCCGAATGATTTCCTAATATTTCGAAAAAGATTGCAGAAGATTTTAAATACAAATTTTTCCATTTTTCACAATTACAAAATTTCCTAAATAATTCATGTAAGTTTGAGAGATATTTAGAAATTAAGAAAATAATAATAATAATTGACATTTTTTAAAGATTAAAAAAAGTTTTAAACAGTGTAAATTTTTGAAGATTTTAATTAAGAAAACCGAAGTTTTGTAAAGAATTTCGAAAAGTTTCAAGAAAATGAACAACTTTTCTTTAAATTCCTGGAAAAATTTAAGAAGATTTATGAAAATGTTGAAGAAAATCTGGAAGATTGTAGGCAAAAAATAACTCTTTGATAGAAAAATTATTCTGTTCTGATTGAGGAGTCCACTACTTTGTTTAAAGTTCGCCTTTTTTTGATGAATTAAGCTCTTTTGCCTAAAAATGAAGTCTTTTTTAGATGGAATAACTACTATTTCATTTTGCTTCGAGAACTCATCTTTTTGGTTGAAAATTAAACTATTAGATTAATAGTATAACTACTTCATTAAAATTTAATTTTTTTGTTGATGGAGATTTATCATTTTTGTAAGTAATTCACCTTTTTTGTTGAAAATGTAACTATATCTTTGAAAATTCGTATTGTTTCTTAAAAAATTAATCATCTTGGTAAAAGCTATCT
Organism: Druon quercuslanigerum; assembly: GCA_010014905.2. Classification (NCBI taxonomy): domain Eukaryota; kingdom Metazoa; phylum Arthropoda; class Insecta; order Hymenoptera; family Cynipidae; genus Druon; species Druon quercuslanigerum. The sequence continues at coordinate 15,995 of JAAAKG020080364.1, read as the reverse complement.
TGTACAAAATTCCTCTCCTTCAGGGCGCTTTTAACTATTTTTTATTTAGAATTAAAATCTTTGATTTTATGTATGTCACATTAATAATCGAGTTAATAATAATTTTCAAGTTTCGGTAACAAAAATAATTAAAGTTTCAGAAATATTCTTTATTTTCTTCTATTAGCACATAAATATCCTGAATTGTTGCTTTCAACGCTTAAGAATAAAAAATAAATATATTTCTTAGCTCATACTCGTTTTTTTAATTCGCTCCTAAAACTATAGCTGATTTAGAAAACTGAAGTAATATCATCAGAATATAATCCTTCGTCTATACTGAAACAAAAAATCAATCTAACAAATTAAACTTAAAATAACAATAGTTTGTACTCATTCACAACTGACATTAATAAAAGCACAATAAATCATTAAATCATACAAAAATTCACTCTTGGGTTTATAAATATGGCACGAAATTTGCAATACTAGAAAACGAAAAGCGTACAAAGGAAAAAATCTATGTCTCCCTTTTCTGTGTCTCTGTAAAATACTCGAACGTCACCATCACAGTATAATTATATGTTTTCATTTATGAAACCGATATTTTATTTTTTAGCTATAAAGTAATTTATCTTTCAGTTAAATCAAAGCTCTTCAAGATTCTCGATATTTTTAAATTTTTAAATATTCATGGAGATGAAACATTTTCTGAGTTGCTCTTCTTGTAAACTTCCTTATACACCAACTCCTGCATTTGCATCCTGAGAAGCATTCTTCTTTCGGCAGGCAAGGTCCTTATGTGAGGTAAAAGACTCATCAAAAAGAAATAATTATCGTCGCAGCGATTACCTTCAAGGGGATCAATATTAAGACCATTAACTGAATCTCCATCACCCATTAAAACCTGTTCAGGAGATAGATTTTGAAGCATCATCTCATTATCTCCCAGGTTCTCTGATACGTTGTGGAATTCGAGATTTTGGTAATTCTCCTCTGGTTCTTGTTTAACTTCAAGCTGATGATGGACAGTTTCAATGCTCATTTGAGATTCTCCATTTATGTTATCTACACTTGAATTTGCATCTCCATTTGCAGCTTTACTTTCAGAGTCTCCATTATGGTTCCCTTCGGTTTCGGTGGTACGGTTGTTATCTGAATTTCGATTACAGTTTCGTTCCCAAATCGGTGGTCGAGGTACCATTTGTTCCTTGAGGAACTGCAGATTTTTAAAGTGAATCCATATTGGCCGATTCCGATGGTAATTACTTTTTTGGTAGACTAATTCCTTTTTTAACTCAGCTCGAAATGTATCTCGGAGGCCCTTCCACTTGGCTTTTAGGACTGGCTCTGAAAATTTAAATAATCTTCATATCGCTGAGGAATGCAAAAAAAAATTTCATTATACAAATTACCTAGAAATTTGACTAGAATATTCTAAGGGAGAAGTATTTATTTCTGCTTTATTTTCAAAAAAATTTGAACGGCGATATTATTATTATTGACTTTACAAGTATTTTAAATTAATTGTCGGTTCATTGTCTATTCTAGCGTGGTATCCCCTATATCAAATGCAGTTTTTATTATTCGAATGTATTTGATAACTTTATTTAATTGAACAATTAAAGAAATTTTGATTGAGAAGTATAATACACCTTATCTTTTCTCCATCTAACTGAAGAATGAATAAAAATATTCGTAAATGTTCAAAATTAGAGCATTTTATAATAATAATAATAGTTATATTGTCGTTTGAACACGAAAATTCAATACTTTCAATGAATTTTTTTTTAAATATCAAATGGAACAATAACAATTTTAACATTTAAAGTCTAAATTTAGTAATCTGACATTTTAAAGATTCAAGGCTTTCTATTTCAAACAATTCAGTTTCAAATAGTTTAGTTTGAAATATTTAATTTTTAAGTTCAAAATATTTTATTGTAAATTGTCAAGAATAATGAATAATAAATAAAAAAATTTAACGTTAAATTTTCAATTTTTCGCTTTCATACGTTATAATTTTTGCAATTAAAATTGAAATTTGTACGAAATAACCTTTCCAAAATACGCCTATCTATACATCTTTTTTTCGCCAGTCGCAGCTTTCTCTGTAATTTTCCACGACGGACCTAAGCCTAAGCCTAAGGGTCCAACAACTGTGAAAAGAGGCTGATAAACGCTCACCCGGCGACGACACAACCCTTTCGTCGACTCCACTCGTCAATACAAAATCCTGCATCTTTCCAAATAAACATCGTTTCTAAATGTGTCCTTGCCTCTCCCTGTTTAAATTTATATTCACGCCCTGTTGTCCACAAATTGTTGAATTTTGAAAAGAATAATTAACACTTTAAACATTTTACATTTTTAAACAATTTAAATTTACTTAAAGTAATTAAAATTTTGTAAGAGTTTGAGTTTTAACATCAAAATTTTGGGCAAGTAAAATTTTTTTCACTCTTAAATGAAATTTCGAAATTTTTTCATTTTTAATATTTTTGATTTCAAAGGTTTATGATTGAAAAATTTTCCGTTTTTAACTACGAAAGCGATAATGAGTTTATTTTTTGTTCTAACAATATTTGTTTTACTCAATTACATTTTTTAAATTCAATACAAATTCAAATATTTAGAATTTCTGCAGTTTTAAATTTGAAACTTTCAATTTAGGTTTCAATTTTAATTGGTTCAAATTAAAAATCATTTAAATTCAAAAATTTTCAGTTATTCGGTCTTGAACGCTTTTAATTATAAATGCTTCAATTTGAATTTCTTTCAATTTTAAATTATCAAATTTTTACCAGTACAATCTAAAAATATTTCAATTTTTAAGTTTTTCAAATTTTCCAATTTTGAAAATGTTAATTTTATATCATTCAATATTGAGATTTTTCAATTAAGAAAATGTTTTCATTTATAAACGATACAAATTCAATTCCATTTCCTTCCATTCGAAAGATTGTCTTGGTTCAAAATGTTACCTAATCTAAAACAGTTTCATTTAGAACTAATTTATTTTAAAATCGTTCAATACATTTTTTTAAATTTAAGAGGAGGAGATCCTATTTTATATCAACATTTATTTTGACTTTTTGGGCATCCAGAAGTTTATATTTTAATTTTACCTACATTTGGAATAATTTCTCATATAATTTATGTAGAATGTGTAAAAAAATCTTTTGGATCTTTAGGTTATAGAAATAGAATTATAGAATTAGAATTATAGAGTTATAGAAATGGACAAAATGATATATAGAACCATATTGAGTCATATAGAATTTATAAGTTTAAAAATTTTAATTGTTGCTTTTTATAATGTCCATTTCTATAGGTTTCTTCAAGACATTTAATAGAGGGATTGAATTGAAAAAAAGGTTTGAATTCAATATTTAAAAATTTGTTTCATAATGGATTTTTAGATTGTTTATGTTAGGAAATAAAAACTGAGTGACGTCAACGCGTGCGATTGCTGCTACTAGTATAATTAATCAACAAATTTTAATAAGTTAAATAAAATCTTATTCTCTAAAAATTTATGGATTTTTACGACAGGCCAATTATTCAAATTAATGTTTTTAATAATCAATCGTAGAGGAATTTGAAAGAAAGTCTAGTATAAATATTAAAAATTTTAAACAAATTATTGTATGAATTTTTTAGATCATTTGATTTGAAAAAAAATGTATACCGCCAAAACCATAAAGCACGATTTAATGCCCTTGGGTGTATCTATAATTTGTTACCCCTTTTATTATTGTCTTGCTACGCTACTGTCACATGTTAGTACAGTCGTACACGTCTACACGTGATACCACAATATTTTGGATGTCACAATCTTCAAAATTACAATATTATAAAAAATAAATAAATTACCAATCACAGAGAAAAATTTAGAAATTTACTTGAAAAGAAATATTAAAGATTTCACACGGTAAGCTGTTGAAAAATAAAGTATTATTAATGCAGATCTCCTTGTTTGTCAAAGGCCAAAAATTCGAAGATAGGTTATGTTTAGCAGGAAAAATCGGGAAAATTCTCATAATTTTATCCTTTTATCATTCAAATATGTTCAAAATTCAAAAAAATGTCAACTTATGAATTAAGGTCATGTTTTTTTGGGAAAGTAATTATATACATCCAAAAATAAGAAAAATCGCTTATATGTGTCTATTGTTTAAATAATTACTTTTTCTGTAGTAATTTAGAAAAGTTAAGTATTTTAATTGTTTAGAATGTTCGAATGATTGGAATCATCATGGTGTTTTGCTTTTAAATCTTTTTTTAATTTTAAACAATCAAAACCCTTCTTTGTAAGTTATCTAAAACGTTCTATAGTGTTATCTTTGTTCAGGGACGTATAGATGTTCGCGTTTTTCAGTGGTACTTGATTCCCCAAATTAAAATTAGTCACTTTCGATTGATTTGAAATGTTAATAAAAATAAATTTTCTGAAAATTAGTTGATTTCCCTCAATTGCTGTAAAACAAAATTTAGCCACTGAATTTATTAATTTTTCCTACTTGTGAAGTGAAATAAGTCAATAAAAAAGCGGTTGATGATAATATTGCGTTAGATATTGAAAAATAATAAATTCTTGAATACATCAATGCTCACAAAGCATTTATATTTCACATAGTTTAAAGGACCCTGTCCTTTTCGGAAATATCTTCTAGTTTCGTATAGACAATCCGAACCAGAGTTGGGTATAGTAACTTGTTACAATAAGTAACTAAGTTACTTGTAAAGTAAATTAGATACGATTTTTTCAGTAACTTGGAACTTTAATTTTAGTTACTTTAAAGTTACTTTCTGTGTTTTTTTATCTCCTATTCAGAGAGGTTTACGGTCCAATGACGGATTGAAAATTAACCTCTTTTGGTTTCGCATTCAGCTGTTTTTTTAAGGATCCGTCTGGTTTGTATTGAATTTAACTGTGATTGATATCAAATTAATTTTTTTTCGTATTTCGTTCGTATTTTGCTCGTATTTTGCTCAAAAAATAACTGTTTTGTTAAAAATTTGAATTATTTGGTTATCAAGTAACTGTTTTTTAAATTCATAATTTCGACTCGAAAGTCCAACTGTTTTATAGAAAATTCGTCTTTTTTTTCGTTCTTGCAAAATTCGGCTTTTTCGCTTCAAAACTTCTACCCTTTAGTAAAAAATCTCATTTTTTTGCTTTTGAAAACCTAACTATTTTGGTTGAATTTAACTTGTTGGATTTAAAATAAAAATCTTTTATAGTTGAAATAATATATTTGGTATATAATAATAATATTAGGTTGGACATTCATGTATTTTGTTGAAAATTCAACTTATTTTAGTAGAAACTTCTACTAGTTCGTTAAAAAAATAATTTCAATTTTTGTTGAAAACTTGTCTTTTTTAGTAGAAAGTTGAACTATTCGGTTAAAATTTGAACTGATTCAGTTGTTTGGTTAAAGATTCATAATTTCAGTTGAAAATTAATTTCTTTGCTTGAAAATTTTACTATTTTGCTTCAAGTTCATTTTTTTGTAGAAGAAAGTCAAATAATATGGTAGAAAATTCAACTATTAGGTTTAAAATTAACTTTTTTTTGAAAATCTAACTCTTTTGTTGAAAGTTCGTCTTTCTGATTTGAAAATGGTAGAAAATTCAACTCCTTTGTTAAAAATTAAATTTTCTTGGAAATAAATATTACCGGTATGAAAATTCAACCATTTGGTAGAAAATTAATGTTTTTTGTTAAAGATTTAACTATTTTGCTAGAAAGTCGAACTATTTGGTTCAAAAGTAACTTTTTTGTTGAAAATGCATCTCTTTTGTATTAAAATGTTGTTTTTGGTTTGAAAACGAATTTCTTCCAGTAAAAAAATCCACATTTTTTTGTTAATAATACAACTGGTTAAAAAAAGTATCTGAAAAGTCTTTCTGGGTGTGAAATTCAACTCTCCCTCTGTTGAAAATTCATCTTTTTGGTTGAACATGTAATTTTTTTGTTAAAAAGTCATCTATTTTATTAAAATAGCAAAATTTTTACTTGAAATGTTGAGAACTTAAATCGTTTGAAATTGAATTATACGAAAGATGTTTTTTCCGAAATTTGAAACATTTCAGGCCCTGACATTAATTTTAAATGGCTGATGAAAGCAAAGGCAATGAAACAAGTAATTCTGGCGATCCTGCCGAACAATGCGAAAAAACAAAATCCGTTCAGAATCTGGTACCGCATGATATTCTGTGTGACATGTCTATTACTTAATTTTAATTTAATTTTGAATGTATATTGTTCATTTGCCGAAATATATTGTATATTTTTATTTACTTTAACTAATGCCTATTTGTTTTTAAACTAAGTTTTCATGTATTATCATCTTATTTCTTTTGATTTTAAAAATATAAAATCAAGGAAGTGTAAGAAGTAACTTTTTACGTAACTTAATGTTACTTTGTCTAGTAAGTGTAACTAGTTAGTTACTAAAAAAAAGTAACTTACCCAACGCTGGTGATTATTACACTTACCCCTTTAGTTTAATTTTTACTCATTTTGTAATAATCTTTCATTAAAAAAAAATATTTACACATTTTTTAAAAAAGAAAACAACGGATCGCTAAGGAAACTTTAATATCTTCCTTCACTCCTGAAAAAATTCACAACAAAAGGGGCTTTATGTAGGAAAAATTTAGATAAAAATACCAGTTGAGACAATTACGAATTAGACTTTTCTAAAAACATCAAAGTTTCATCTCAGCAATAAAAATAGTTAACAACTAATGTGTCTTTCATTTAAAATTTTCTAATTACCACACTTACCCCTTATAAGAACCAATTTTCATCAAATACTAAAAATTATAATCATAAAATAAGAGCGTACTTCCTAATCTCGCCAATAATTATTTTTTTCACTTATTGTAGTTAACATGAATAGAAAAAAGATGTTTTATGTTGATCTGAAATACTTGTTTCCCATTAAATTCATAATCAAAATTCTAACTTTTTGATTTTCGACTTTATATTGAAACGGTTTCTAATAGAAAATATCACCCAGACCAGAACAGAAAATTAATTAAGATACATACTTTTCTTTATAGAAAATTTCACCCTGAACCACCCCCTTAATACAGTTTCGTAGAGATCACGTGTCGAGTTTCAGCATATATATATATATATATATATATATATATACATATGTATACCAACAAAGCGTGCGTGTCACGCGGATCGATAATAATATTTACAACAGCTGTACTTATTCCCGGTCTGTCGATATTCTAGTCTAAATATTCACGTGTGTTCTTCGTATGTTTTCCGAATATTTGGGTATAGCAGAAATAAATACTTAATTCAGAATTAAAGATTATTATCAGAATAAAAACTGTATAACCAACGCACTCGGAAGTTTAAAGATTGTGGCGATTTCCATCCACACTCTGTTGGTCACCTCTCGATTGTGATAAGAGATGTGCCTCTGATTCCAAAGAGCAGGCCTCTTGTAAACCTCAGATATCAAGCGATTCGCGTCCATTTTCACCTCGTCCTTCATCCTGGTTCTTTAAATTACTTTTTTCGTGATAAACAGACAAAATGCGTCCGCTAACACTGCCTAAACTGAAGACAGCTAAGTATGGGCGAATACTAGCGTCAGTGCAGCGATTAGCGCGCAGGACGCTTTCCAGTATAACGATCGATTCGCATCGCATTTGCCTCGCTAGCGCTAGCGACATTGTCAGATTCGTGTATACATACATACATACATTCATATATGTGGTTTGCATGTCCCTATTTCCCCTAGTCTGACGGGTGACACCTACCCGCAGCTTCACTCATTCTTTGCCCCTCTTCTATTCCAAATCAAATTTTTTGCAAGCTTGCACCCTCCAGGGAGAAGAGCGACGCGCACATTTCTTTCCGACTAGGATCTATAGCTGAAGACGTTACGATGCGACTATAGTTGAATAAAGTGAAGTTCTTGGCGAGTATTTCGTATTTTTGCTCGTATTTTTGACTCAACTACTTCTTGAGGCTAATTGAAAGCGCAAATAGCAAACGCGCTCATTTTGGTGCCTTGAGTTGCTGAAGGCGATAAAAAAGAATATCGATTCTATAACTCACATTTTTAAGTGAATATTTATCAATTCTTAATTTTTTTAAATTACCAGTAAACGAAAGTATAATAATTGAAAATAACCAGTGAGTCTTTTCAACCCTATTTCACTTTTAGTTTATAGTCAGTATGTGTAATTAAAAAGATCCATACAGTGAGAATAGGACTGTCTGGAAATTTTATATATAGTAATGTTTAAATAGTTCATTTTAAGCTATACTCAAGAGTACTTTGTAATGTTTTTTCTGGCACAGGCAGGTTAAAGTCTCTTTGACACCGTTTTTTGTTCCCAAAGTAGAATGATTTATGCATTTTATCAGCGTATTTTTTAGTTCTGAAAATAGCCGTTTAAACAACAGAAAGAGTGACAGTGAATACGCATGTGCGCAGTACGATAATGATTCCACAATCCTCCTAGGAGTATAATGTGAATTCACTGTCACTCGTGTATGAGTATGGCAACGTCACCTAACCTCAAATATCAGACGTGATAAGGTTGTAAATCATACCCTTGTTTCATAGCATATCGTGTGCACTGAGTAGGCTTATTGTGCCTCGTTATTGCAGACTCACGCTGGGGTAAAAAGACTGAGTTTGCCTCCTAGGCAAACAATATACTCATGAAGTACTATATGAATGTCCATGAGTACTCCGTGATTATACGTCAGTTTTGATGCGTGTTTCTAACTGCGCATCAAATCTGCCATATAGTCTTTTTAAGGCACCTTTCAGGTGTGGTAAACTCGCTATTGCTTTGACGTTTAATTTAAAACAGTAATTCTGAGTAGCGATTGTACCAACACAAAGTGATAAGACGCCATCAAGTACTTATACATTATTATAAATCGCGGATAAATTAATTAATCAAATTACCAGAAATTTCCAAACTTTTCTGTTATTTCAGGTATCAAAAAAGTTTTTTTTTTTTTTAATTTTCGATAATCGAGTGATAAAGTCAGCTTTTTTTAAATCAAATATTTAAACGCGGTGATATGTTACAAATAATTTCGTATTTCAGTAGATTCTTTAGAAGTCGTCTGGGAATAATAATCAATAATAAATGTTGAGAGTGAATGACTTTAAGCCTTTCTTCGTATGTGTCTCCAGAGAAACCCACGTAAATGACAATTTGGAATTTACTTAATATTGCGGTGTATTAACGCTTTTAAAAAGTTTTTTTCATAAATCATTATTAATCGGTCATTTAAGAATACCCAGCCAGGACTAATTTTACAATTGCTTAAACAAATTTAATTTGTTTAAACGTTTATTTTAACATGTAAGTCGCGAAATTAATGTATTGGGTCGGTCAGAAAGTTCGTTCGGACTTTTTGAAAAATTTCAAAAGATAAGAATGAATATAAAGAATAATACTTAATGAATGATATATGCACTATTGTTTTCTATTCATAGAAAACAATTTTTCATGTAATATTAATGAGGTATTCTCCTTTATATTTATAAGTTTAACTTTTGAAGTTTATTAAAAAATCCGAACGGACTTTCTGACCGACCCGAGGACCGACCCAATATTTTCTAAACGTTATGAGTTCTTTAATCAGTTATGTCAGTATCATAATTTGTTTATATAATTTTGTAATTTTTAATAATTATATTAGAAAAAAATAAATTGTGTAAACAATTAAAATTTAAAAAAATAGTATTCTTAGAAAACAAATTAAAATCTGTTGAGAATTTGGTGAAAAAAAATGTTTCTCCTGTTATTTTTTAGGTAAATAAGCTTTTTTAGAATTCCTAATATTTCCACTTTTACAGAAATCAACTCCAGGCGCATAATGGAACCTACGTTTGAAAATTACGAATTGATTGCTCAAGGAGCTGAAGCCAGACTTTATAAAGGAACATATTTGAACAGACCGGTATTAATTAAGCACAGGTTTAAGAAAAAGTATAGACATGAAATTCTTGATAACACTTTAGCCAGCCATCAAATAAAAAGCGAGGCAAGAGCCATTACTCGCGCAACAGCTGCAGGTACCAGTTAATATATATTTATTTTTTATAAATTCAGGGCTCGGTTCGACTAGAATGCTTAAAAGAAATGCATCAGGCGCATAAAATAACAAAGAAAGTCACATGGAATTGCGTAAAAAGTCCACAAAAAGTACCCTCAAATTTTGGTAAATAATGAAAAAATCCGTATAAGATACGGAATGAATGAAAAATTAACTTTTCTTGTTTCAGAATATAGAGTGAATAATTATGATTGGTTTTAAAATATTCTTTGCACAATCAAAACATACTTTCAAGTTAAAACAACTTTTGAACAATAGTCATTTAGTTTGAAGGATTCTGAATTATTTCTAAACTGTTAAACTTGTCAACTTGGATTATTTTCAAGTGAGAGAAGTTTGTAATTTACGTTAATTTTGAAGTTTGGGGTCATTCATTTTGAACTTGAATTTACTCAATTATGACAAAGACGCCAAACGCGTCCTCGGGTAGTGGATAGTAGGTCCATGTACCAAGGGTTTCTGCTGAATATGGTTACAATAATTAATAAGCAGTCGCGGAAAATTGTACAGGGATGGTCCCAAAAGAATAGCCTCTAACCGGAGGCGTAACAACCGAGCCGTAAACTGAATGGCACGTGGGTTAGTTGTTTCAAACGGTGACTGTAGAACCGGGTGACCTCTCAGAGCATGCAGCCTTATCCTTGCATGCGGGCCTCTACAAGGACGGACGAATCCTTTCCATAACTGCTCGTGAGAACAACAATGACACCACAAAACCGCCAAAAAGTTGTAGATTCGGTTAAAAATGATCAAACGCGCAAAGCAACCGACAATGGGTCGGAAAACAGTGCCAAACACCCTAGAGATCGGGGTGCTGAAAATAATTTAGATGAAAACACGATGACGATCCGGTGAAACGCCCACATTAAGTGAACGAATCATCTGAAGGATGACATTCTAGAGTGATGCGATGCCAGCATTATCACTGCTCACGGAGGCCTTATGGCGTGTATCCAAGCTCTATGGTGTCAGAAACACCCAGAGATTCAGCACGTTTCGCACCAGTCATTGCGAAGTCAACGTGCTTGCCTCTTGAAAAATGGATGTGTACGCGGACCGCTTCCCCAACCGCTGTTTGAATAAGCTGCAGACGAAGACGAGGAAGCGAAATTAAGAACAACCGCGGAAAGCAGGCACCCCAAGATCTGGATGGAATAGATGCCTCCTTTCATGAGGATATCTCGAAGGAGTCCGACCTCTGGACTATTAATTGTTCAGTTTATGGTGCTGCAAGAGCTTTGACTGATTCAAATCGAAGGCTAAGATCGGCAATGGATTAAAAGACCAATAGACGCTTACATCTACTGAACAAGAAGCTTGTAGGTGCAAGATGGAATGCCTCCCGTGTTCAGTGTGTGATTGACTACAATTACTACATTACATCTGGTAGACTACTCACGGAAAGGGTTGGAATGTATGCCAAAGTCCTGGGGATATACTATCACACATTGAAACAGTCAAAGCTGCTGACAGTCAAGCAGTATGCTGTTGATAAAAGACGGGCGTTATCTGACGAAAGGGACAAAATACAGAAGAGGGAGAGAACTTCAGCCATCACCCTGTTTGTGTAAAACCTCATGTTTAAAGTCGGAAACGCCCATTCCGTAGTGGCTGGTGTTAGGACGCACTATACGCCTGTCGAAAAACGACCCAAAGAATTACAGGGCAATAATTTGTTTGAACACACTGTATAAGATCTTTACAGCTGTCTTAAACAACACGATTGTTCGAAGGATTGATTCTGTGGGGGAAAAATGTACGAACTATGTGCTCGAAAAAAAGCTGTAGCCGGCTACCGAAAGAACCTGCCAATTGAAAGGTGTGCCTGTCCATCAGCGCGTCCTGCCCATGGCCTAGATTGACTAACGGAAAGTTTTCGGTTCAACCTCGCATAGATTTATTATTCCTCTGTTGGAGAGCTTGAAGGTTCATCCACACATAGTGAGATGCGTAGAGATTGATACCCTTTTGGAAAACTAGAGTTACTATTTTATCTGGAAATTATCGTGTACAATGAGCCCTCTGCATTTTTTGCGTTACACTTCTATATTACAATTCGCGAAATTAAAAAAATAATTTAATTTCAAACACTATTTATTACAAATTTTCTATGTACTGCGAACTTCTGAGAAAAGCGACAAAAAGTTTATTGGTTGCATTTTTCTTCAAAGCCGCATTTGTTCAAAAATTAGAAGAGTCGCACGATGCGAGCCCTGAACATTATCTACTTGGTTAAAAATCGCCAATCAATATTCTTTAAATGATATTTTTTACAGGCGTATTAACACCAGCAATATTTTACGTTGACCACCGTCGTCGAAACATCTACATGGAATACTTGGATAATACCATAACGCTCAAGAAATTCATAGACGAGAATATAGACCAAAAAGAAACTTTCTGGTCATTGGCAAAGTCAGTAGCGAAAATTTTAGGGAACCTAGTGGCAAGATTGCACATTGAAAATATATTTCACGGAGATTTAACCACGTCCAATATTCTCTTGAGAGATTCTAATCTCGGAATGGAGACTGTTAAAAGAGGTATAGATATCTTGTAATAACTAATTAAGGGGCCATCCATAAATCACGTATTCGGGGTTTCGCTCACCCCCCCCCCCATTTCCACGTGACTTTTTCCTTAAATAAAAGTTTACACATTAAAATGGATTTTTTAAAAAAGGGTAATTGCGAATTCCTTATGTGCAATATGACAGTTTTTTGTGTGACGTTCACATGAATTTTAAAGTATACGAAAATTCTATGCATTCTATGCATAGCTTCACATATTAAAGTATTTTTATCTATAAACTTTTATTACACGTATGTATTATTTAAGAATATATTAATTATTTTCATTGGAAACGAGACTTAAAAACACAAATTTTACGGAATTTAACGAGATTTACAAAACTTTTTCAGAATTTATGAGATTTCAAATGATTTTAAAATATTTTAGGAGTTTGAAGATATTACGTAGTATAATTTGAGAGAATCTCAATATTTTTCAATGGATTTTACAGGATTTTAAGGTATTTCAAGAAGTAAAATACGATTTAACACGTCTTTTGAAATGTCAGGGGATTTTAATGTAATATAAAAGATTGCAAGAAATTTGAAGAGTTTTCGATGATTCCACAGGATATGAAAAGACTCGAAACTCTATCCATGGATTTTAAAGGATTTCGTGATATTTCAAAAGATTCAACGGAATCTGTTGAATGGCCTTTAAAATATTTAAAGTGATTTTGAGGGATTACTAGGGTTATTAGGTATTTATATTTCCTTGTCTTCTTTATTTACAATGTGTCCCCTACGGGTTTACTTTACTTCCATTCCTTACAATTTTTCCGCTTACATACGATTGAGTATACGATTGAGCGAGCGAGCGGTCCAAAGCGAGAGAGAGAATGAGAAACCAAACGCATCTTAACCTACTTATGCTATTACATATCCATGACTTACAATCTTTACGCTTCTAATCTAGGCGACTTCCGTTTCCTTATTCTTTCACTTTTTTGTCCTCCAATTTGCCATTTTTTCACATGCATTCTTTCATTCACTTTCAGTCGCTCCCCTAGCACCATCCAACTCCTCCATCCATTTTTCTCCTAATCCATCCTTCCCTAGAATCTTAACCACATTCTCTTGCCATCTTCATTTATGTTCCATTCCTCTCCTACATCCTTCCCATACGTGCTCCCATGTTTCCTCCTCCCATTCACATATTCTACACTTTCTATTCTCTTCCTTCTTCCAATACATCCCCTCTCTTACCTAGTTTCCCAATCTACATCTTGCTATTCTGGTCTACCTTCTCTCTCCCCATCCCTTTTCTACATACTTGGGTAAACCTTCCTTTTTTATCATCTTATACTCCAGCATTCAAGAACTCCCTCCTTTCTTCTTCCCATCTCGTTAATTCTATCGCTCTCCCTCTCCTCTCTTCTACCTCTATCAAACACTTTCTCGCCAACACCCCTCCCTTTCCCTCTCTCAACTTCGTCTCAAATTTCCATGCCCTCTTTCCCGCTCTAATACTTCATTTATCCCTTTGCGCTTCTTCTCTCACCATATATCCTGGCGTCCATCAATCTACCCATAATGTCCATCTTATATATCTTTCTTGTAAAATCTCAATATTTTTCCTTTCTTTCCATCCCCATATTTCATTCCCATCTAACTATTTCTCTAATCCTGTAATTAAGCCCGCCATCCCTTCTTCATCCTCTGCCATCAGCACTATGTCGTCTGCATATGCTAGTGTATATATCTTTTCCTTGCCTATCCTATGTCCCCCCAAACCTTTTTTCCTCATTTTTTCTTCCAAATCTGTATTAATATATTAAATAAAATTGGGCTCAGAGAACATCCTTGCCTCACTAAAAATGTTCAAGTTCTCTCTTTATTAATCCCTCTCTTATTGCCTTTTTCACCATAACTTTTTCTATTTTTCTCGGTCTAATGTGTCAAACGCTGCCTTAAGTCCACGAACATTGCTATCATTACCCTTTTTCCCCTTTTAATCCTCTTATTTACTAGATAGTTCAGAACATATATGTTGTCCATCACCCCCATTCCTTTTCTAAACCCTGTCTGATTGGGTGGCTGTATCTTTTTTCCTCAACTTCTTTCTTTAATCTCTCCGACAAAACAGTTACATACACTTCTTACAGTGTTGGCATCAGCGCTACAACCCTATAATCTTTAAACTCCTCTCCTTTCTTCACTATTGGTATGAATCTCATCTATACCAGGTGCCTTTCCATCCTTCATTATCCCTAACACCTTGACTATTTCTTGTTTTGTTATGTCCTCTTCCTCTCTTTTTCTTCTTCTTTCTCTATTTACTACCTTCCATATCTCTTCTTCCGCCTTAGCTCCTTCTTTTTGTCTTTACAATCCTCATCCCATTCACTTCTATTCCCGTCTTTACTAACTTCATTTTTGTTTATTTTTCTTTTCTTTAAACTGTTCTTTTCCTTGCCTTGAACAATCCCCTTTTCCTACACTCTTTACCTTTGTCCCCTTTTTATTAATGTCACTATTAAGGGAAAGTGATCCGAATCAATATAATCAACTACCTCTAATTTCTTGACCTTCTCTCTTACCTCATCATCCACTATAAAATAATCAATTACCGTTCCCCTTTCTTCTCCTGACCGTGTATATTCTCATTCCTTATCTCCCTCTATATTTCCGTTTAAGATAAACCATCCCAACTTCTCCAAGCTCTTTAACAACTTCTTTCTCTCCCCATTCAGTACCTTATCTTTTGATTTTCTTCCTCCTTCTCCCCATTCCTTTCCTCGTCTATCTCCTGTTCTCGAATTGAAATCCCCACCTATTATAAGTCTAATCTCTTCTTCATTTTCTTCCATCATTTCTTTTAACTCCTCTGCTTTCTCCTGCATATCTCCGTTTACATGAACCCCCACTATCTTCCACTTCTCTCCTCTTATCTTTACCTCTTCTGCTATTAATTCTTCTTTTTGTTCTTTCCTCTCTTTCTTATCTTTCCCTGTTATACATTAATTTCTCACTCCCATCAACATTCCTCCGATTGCTCTGCCCTTTTCATTCTTCCTCTCTGCATTTTCAACTTGCCATTTGTAACCTCTTGGTAATCTTCCCCTTACTCTTTCCCACCTCTTTTCATCATGCCACATCTTTCAACAACTTTCAAATTTCAACATCCCGTTGTGTCAAATTTCTCATAAATCCCTTATCCTTTCTCTCCAATCTTGCTATATTCCAGTAACATATCCTCCATTCTTCCTTACATTCGTTTTTTGTCTCTTTTTGCCTCTTGCGATTTCTTATTTTCCTATCTCCCGTTCCTTCCTCTCCTAGTTTCCCTGCACCTCATTTCTTACTAACTCTTCCCTTTC
>JAAAKG020080353.1:0-16832 GCA_010014905.2 Druon quercuslanigerum | reverse complement strand
TATTTAGAGAAGGGATGGGGAGAGAAAAGGTGGACCAGAATAGCAAGATTTAGATTGGGAAACGAGGTAAGAGAGGGGAGGCATTGAGAAAAGGAAGAGAACAGAAAGTGTAGAATATGTGAATGGAGGATAAAGGAAGCTGGCAAGAGAATATGCTTAAGATTCTAGGGGAGGATGGATTAGGAGAAGAATGGATGAAGGAGTTACAGGGTGATAGGGGAGCGAATGCGGGTGAATGAAAGAATGCATGTGAAAAAATAGTAAATTGGAGGACCAAAAAAAGTTGAAGAATAAGAAAACGGAAGTCGCCTAGATCAGAAGCGTAAAGATTGTAAGTAATGGATATATAATAACATAAGTAGACTAAGATGCATTTGCGTTCCCATTCTCTCTCTCGCTTGCACATGCACTCTCGCTTTCGACCGCTCGCTCGAGTTAAGGAACTAGATAGATATAAGACTTTATGTAAATAATTGTAAATATTTGTAAATATTAAGGTTCAAATTTTCTTTTTGTTGTTTAATATGCAAGCGGAAATACTGTAAGGAATGGAGGTCATGTAAACCCTTAGGGGACACATTATGAATAAAGAAGAATTCTGTTTTTGTCCTTCACTAAAAAGTTAAATATACTTAGAAATCACCTCAGTTAAGTTTTTCGATTAGGCCACATGAAATATGCGAAAACGTATTATAATATTATTGGTCATGGAAAAATAAAAATGAAATAGAAAAACTTTAAGGGAATGTCTGGAAATTTAAAAATGAAGTTTTTCAGCGACCCTTGTAAATTTCTTTTTAGTGGGATCTGTAAAAAACAACGGGACTGTCGGATGCTAGGATCTTAAAGCTGGTTTCGTAAATTTTGTAATTTTTGAAAATTTGATCATTTTTAGATGGTAGATTATTTTGCCTAAAGTAGACTCACCGTAATTTCTTACCGAAAGGGATAAGTTTTTAATGAAACCGTTGAATATCAAATATTTATATCCAAAAAGATTTTGTAACACAATACAATACACAATTCTGGATTTTTAAACAGAAGAATTTTTAATTGTCCCCATTCAAAATTGTGGAACTTTCACTTGTGATTCTTTAAAATTCAAGAATTGAAATTTTTTTTAATTTCCACTTATAAATTATCTGATTTATACATTCATACCTGAAGAATCTTTAAACATAAATCTTCAAGATAGAATCATTTGAAATTGATATTTAAAATGTCATATTGTTTGTCCAGAATGATTGTTGTTTAATAACAGTCTACGCAAACATTTATTTCTCGAAATTTAGATTTCTCGTCAAAGCTAATTAAATATTATGCTGCTTAATATAAGAAAATTCATAAAGTGCGTCGTTCTGTTGTTGTGTAAAATTGTTCATATTAGTCCATATTATAATAAACCTTGTCGCCTTTTTACATCGGTTATCTAATATAGAATACCTGTTTTTTCATTCTTGACTTTGAAGATGATTCTATGTTTCAGAAAGGCCCCAATAATAAAGCTAGTTTTTTATCACGAAAAGGGTTCAATCAATTGATTCCTTGTAAAATTTGTCTAGTCCAGATTGAAAGAAATTTTCGACAGCCTGACTGACCACCTATTCTGTTTCTTATAAAACTTTTTAAATACAAAAACTTGTGATTCTAAAGATCAAATAAGTCAAGGCTTTCGAAAATTTTTCCCAATCTAAACCAGCTAAATTTGATAAGGAAGTACTTAATAAGCTGGCCGGAAGACGGATGAAGGTCACACATGATAGTGGTGAATACATAATATCATAATATTATATGTATAATATCATTTTCTCACCTTATCATTTTCTTACTTTTAGAAAGAAAAATAAATATTTGATAAAAAAGGAAGTTATTTACGACTCATGTGAAAGACTGGGACATGGATCTAAAATTAAAGTCACGAGAATCATAAAAAATTGATTTTAGAATGTTATTACTAATTGCATAAAATATTTTGTTACAACTTCAGATTTCAAACATTTTGTTACAGTTTTACATTTTTTGTTATTTACCAGAAGAAAGAATCGAGCCTTGTATTCCGCACTATAAAACATCTTGTGACAAGATACAAAAGCAGCTCTTGCCATGTTTATTTTCCCTAGTCTTTCATTGTCAATGACATCATTACATGTATAGATTCCAGCGAGAACTTCATTAGTCTCGAAGGTAGCAAATACGACACTACTGGATGCTGTTGACACAATATATTCTTGTGCTGGCACAGACTCATAATGATTATAGTCTATTCTTATTTTAAGTGACGTATTTGCAGAAAAAGTGTATCTTGGAATTTCAAATATCCGGTTGGTAAAGTCCGCATCCGAAGCCGTCTCCAGAAGGAAGTTTTGTAGGTAAGTCTATGGTCCTGGCAGGAGGAAACTTAGGCCTGCAATGAGGAGAAAGTCGCTCATGAGGAGAGCTAGACCTGGCACGAAGATGAGGCTCAGCAGGAGTTGTCATTATGAATAATATCCGGACATTAGTTCGAATCTACACAAAAAGAAATTCTTTTTTATAATATTCAGAGGTGACGCAAGCGCAATGAAGTGTAACGCGTGCTTGCCTACCAAATGCTATTCCTTTTCTAACTCTCATGTGCACCCCTCCTATCAATTTTGTAAAATATTTTCTTCATTCTATCATCTCAATATCTTGGTTTACTCTTTTATTTTATTTTTTCTCTTCAGTAACCAACTTCCAAACTTCTTCCTTCGTCCTGGCCTTCTCCGCCTCTTCCTCAAAACTTTTATTTTCCCACTCTTTTTTTCTGACCACACAACTCAGTATACTCCTTGTCGCTTTTCTCCATTTTCTTAATTCACTTCTTACTTTCTTCTTCTTCTGCTCACTTTTCTGATTGTTAATGCTCTTTTCTCCCTCCAATGTCACTGTTATGGGAAAGTGATCCGAATATATATAATTCCCTAACTCTAGTTTCTTGACCATCTCTCTAAGCTCGCCATCCACTACTCCTCTATATTTTCGTTTATAAGCCTAATCTCTTGTTTATTTTCTTCCATTCGTTCTCTGAACTCCTCTGATTTCTCGTGCTTATCACCTTTTACCCCACTATCACTATCTTCCGCCATTCTTTCCATCTTTATCTCTGCTACTATTGATCCTTGTTTTTATTCTTTTCTTTCTTCCTCATCCTTGTCTGTTATACATTCGTTTCTTGCCCTTATTACCATTCTTGCTATTTCCAAGCCTCTTTTATTCTTCCTCTTTGCATTTTAAACCTGCAATTTTTAACTTTTGGTAATCTTCTTCTTACCCTCTCCGATCCTATTTCATTAAGCTACGTCTGCACCTTTACTGCTACATTCCTTTATCTGTCATTTATCATAAACTTGCTAGCCTTTCTTTCTAAGACTGCTACATTCAAGTAGCGTCCTCCAATTTTCCCCACTATCGTTTCTGGTATCTTTTTGTATTCTACTATTTCTTATTTCTATATCTCCCTTTTCTTTTTTCCTAGTATCCCAAAATCTTATTTTTTACTCACTCTACTCTGTCCTCGTTCCAATCCCACCATACAACTTATATCTATATTATCCAATTGATCTCATGGTTTTATTTTTACCCTTTTCTATACTTTGCTGTACCGTGATCTCTACCCTTTATGACTATGTATTTTTTTATTATTCTCTCTCTTTTTATTCTATTCTTTGTTTTATTTCTATCAGCCTATCCTTATCCTTATTCTCACTCTTCCCATCTTGAATGTACCGATCTAAGCTTTATAGTACTTTTATCGTACCTTCCAACTCCTATACCTTTTACTTAGTCCCTTTCTGCTTTTATAGTCTTTTTTCTCACCTCTGTATCCATTTCTCTAGCTTTACCCTAAATTCATCTTATTTCCTTGTTTTTTTTTTCCTAATTTAGGCTTTATTTCCAATTTTCAGCATCCCTTTATATATTCCTATTAGTTCTATTGTCATTGCGCGCGTTTCATTAATCTTTCCCCTTACATCGGATCGTTCTCTACAATAATTAAAAAGTAAACTCAGCACCAAAAATTCATTTTCTGGTTGAAACTTAGCTTTTTGGTTGGTTTAGAGTTTAAATAAGTTGTAAATTTAACTATTTGTTTTGAATTTAAACTGCATTGTAGAAAATTCCTTTCTTTTTCAATGTACTTATTTTTATTTCAATCATTTTGTACAAAATTCGTTTTATTTTTGTTGTTCTATCCTCTTTTGATAACCATTTTTCTATGTTGTTAAATATTTCGTTTTTGGTAAAAAGTGATTTTTCATCTCAAAATTATATCATTTCACCTTCAGTTAAATGTTATTTTAAGGTTCATGGTTCAAGTCGTTTTTTTATGATTCTTTTTATTTTGTTAAAGATTGAAAGAATTAAAGATTCATTAGTTTGGTTGAAAATGTATCTATTCAGATAAAAAATACATCTATTTGTTTAAAGATTGATCTCTTTTAGTTGAAAATTCATGTATTATGTTTACGTTGCACAGGATTGAGCCTTACATTTTTCACTATAGATCACCTGAATATTGTGCGTAAGGAACCAACTGGAGTTTCAGCGATTGGTGTGGTCAATAATGAAATCACGCCGCTTGCTCAGATTATTTCCGCCCGTTTCTTGTAGCAATTATGATATACAAAGACGTCACCAGGGGATGTTGATAACGCAATTTGTTCTTGGTTTGGTATAGGCTCATAACGATTGGATGCAATTTTAAATTGAAGTGGTTTATTTTCAGGAAAAGTGTACCTTCAAAGTTCAAATATCCGTTAAGAATTTGTTAAGGGAATAAACCGAATAAATGTTAATTGATTAAGTTCACTTCCAAATCTGTCCAAAGAAGGAAGCCTTGTTGGAGAAGCCTTGGTCCTGGCAGGAGGCGACCTACTATAACCCTGACGCAAAGGGGATGCTCGGCAGGACGAAGATTTTTCTTGTAGCAATTATGATATGCAAAGACGTCACTAGGGGATGTTGTTAACACAATTTGTTCTTGGTTTAGTATAGGCTCATAACTATTGGATGCAATTTTAAATTGAAGTGGTTTATTTTCAGGAAAAGTGTATCTTCAAAGTTCAAATATCCGTTAAGAATTTGTTAAGGGAATAAACCGAATAAATGTTAATTGATTAAGTTCACCTCCAAATCTGTCAAAAGAAGGAAGCCTTGTTGGAGAAGCCTTGGTCCTGGCAGGAGGCGACCTACTATAACCCTGACGCAAAGGGGATGCTCGGCAGGACGAAGATTTTTCTTGTAGCAATTATGATATGCAAAGACGTCACCAGGGGATGTTGATAACACAATTCGTTCTTGGTTTGATATAGGCTCATAACGATTAGATTCAATTTTTAATTGAAGTGGTTTATTTACAGGAAAAGTGTATATTTGAAGTTCAAAAATCCGTTACGAATTTGTTAAGGAAACAAACCGAATAAATGTTAGTTGATCAAGTTCACCTCCAAATCCGTCGAAAGAAGGAAGACTTGTAGGAGAAGCCTTGGTCCTGGCAGAAGGCGACCTAACCCTGACGCGAAGGATTTGCTCGGCAGGACGAAGATGCTTCTTAGTTGAATTATTTTCTTTTTCATAAGAAGGTGTGCTAAAAGGGACTCCAGGAACAGGCTCGCTATTAGGTAAACAGTCAAACAGTGAAGTTAACTCTGCAACAAGGTAAAGGTGATTACAATTCTTTTTAAGTACCTTGGTATTTCATGAACCCCTTGTTGTAATATTTTTAGACGATCTCTGAAACCGCTAGGTTTATTTAAAGATATGATCTAGCATGTAACTAGTAGCATCTTTTGCTAAAAATGAAAAATGTCAACAAGAACATTAGTTTTCTGCACAGAAAAAGTGATTCTGTGACAGAAAAACATTAATTACCTACTACAAATATAATTTGTAACATTTGTAACTTTTTTTGAGAATTCATGATTGACTGCGACTTCGTATAGAGTGCAAATATTTTCGGTCGAATTGTTCTTTGTAGAACGTCAAAAATATTTTTTTGGCAACCATTAGGCAAACCACATTTTTCTTTCCAAAATGTTTCTACTTGATATCTGGTCTTCAGCCAGGCATTATTATACTGTAAAAATAAATTACCGCTTATCTACCAGATTAGCGCGAGCGGCACTAAAGCAACTGATCATTTTAAAAGTCGATGACACAGTTGGAAATAAAGTAATAATTTTTTGTATCTTAAATTTGCAGAATCTAATCTTTCAAATCTTATCTTTAATTTAGGCCATCACAACTTAAAAATTCGTTACGGTTTCTCGAAATCAGAGTTGTCCGACTGATTTGATAAATTTTTAATGAAATAGAAACATTTTCAGTTAGAAATATCAAAAAGCAAACCAAAAAAAATATAATTGAATTTTAAATAAAAGACATTTGATTTGAGCTTAAAAAAATATTTTCACAAAATCGATTAAGCCTTAACTAAAAAGACAATTAGTACTTTTAGCTTTTAGCACATTTTCACAAAAGGGGTTAACAACAAAATAACAGCAGATAACGAAGGCAATCGAGATTAGCTAAAAGGAACGAATTAAAGTTAATTTTTCCATAGTCGATAATCGCGTGGAAGCAGATAAATTAGACAAACCATAAATTTCGGATACCCAAGAGGTTCCTCATGTTCAGGATATTACTTTAAAAATTGGTACTAAAACAAAATGCGAACTCCAAACGCGCGACTGTCTCATCTTCTCTGGGCGAATTTCCCCTGCACGGCGCTGATTGGCTGCTTGTTTAGCCTTATCCTGGGAACGGTTCATTCGAATCTATGTAACCCTGTAACTAATAGAAAAATGTCTACAGGGTCGATCCGTAGAATTTCCGGTAAAATCCGGAGTGTTGAAGTAGGCTGCGTTCTCGGTCCTGTGCTTTAAGCGTCTAAAGCCCTAGAGTCCCTAGCCCTAGAGGCATCTCAGGTTTCCATCTACTTTCCAGGAATATTGGAAACATTAAACGGAAAGGCGGGAATTAGATTTCAATTCAAATTTCTATTCTTAATTTTGAGTGTCGACCATGAGATAGGTGTTTACAGTCTCTGACAGAATCAATACGACGATCCGGCAAAAGTTTCGTGTACCCTGAGTATACGGAGCGACCCAAGCTCGCCTTCTGCATTTTTCCCGCAAGTGTTTTAGCATATTGTTAACAGGCAGGGATGCTTTTCAGGCTATTATCCAGTGAAAGCTTGGCACCTCGTCGCCGTCGTCGCAACTCCCTAACAAGGTGACTATACCTCTCTTTTTTTTTAATTCTCCTTGGCTATGATGTTTTTTTTCAGCTGGTGCCGAAAATTCGATGACGCACATGGCTGGCTTCTCGAAGTCAAGGAGAACTATGTCAGGCCTCGAGCGTGCAACAGAAACAATTGTCGAGAATATAAAGTTATATATATTCTATAGTCATTATCTTGTAGAATATAGACGCTTATATTATAATTTAAAGATATTTGCATTTCATTAGTTAGTTTGACGCAAAAATTGATTTACTTAAATCTTTAAAAATTATACGAAAATTAATATGGACTAATGTTGGATCTTATTAATCAATTATTAAATTTTATTAAGGCCGGTAGCATTCTTTAATTTTTTAATTCGTATTGAAAAGTTTCCATCATGTTTCAACTTGGCATTTGTTTTTCACCAAGGGATTATTATACTGCAAAATGCAATTAAAGTTTATTTTTATGCATTGCGCGTGCTGCTCCAAAACGACGGATGATTTTTAAAGTCGATCACACAGTCAGAAATAAACTTATAATTTCTGTTGTTCGTTAGAGCGCTTACGACAGATTTTTTTAAATTTTTTACCTCAACTTCGACTTGTGTCATGACTGGATAAGTGGTATTGAAGATCTAACATTTCGATGAGAGATGTTAAACAAAACTCACGAATCGTCAAATGAAATAGCTAAATAGTCACTTAAAAAATTAATTTTTAACCAAATTTTCTTTTTTATTTCATTTGTATTGTGCCTATGATAATAATTATATGAATTGCACATTAAAAAAAAATAAGTTTGTATAAGGTGGATTCCAGGGTGAATTGACGTATCTATGACACATATTACATATAAAAGACTGACTGAGACAAGGTTGAAAGATTAAAGCCATCAAAATCATAAGACATTAGTTTTTTAATGTTATCACTAGCTACATGCAATGTAATGATCCGATTTCAGATCACAAACATTATATTACAGTTTTAATATTTTCCAATTAAGGGTGAAGGGTATTGAACATTATATTATGCACCATATAAGATCCTTTGATTGTACGGCGAACACCTACTGGGGCTTCAGCAATTTCTTTTTTGGTCAATAGAGTTACTTTAGCACTTATTACGTTTATTTTCGCCCTTCTTTTATTGCGAACGATAGTATTGTAGGTATACAACCCAGCGAGTTTATCAAAAGTCTCCAATATAGCAAATACGTCACCATTGGATGTTGATAGCACAATTTGTTCTTGGTTTGGCATATGAATATACTGATTATTTCCTGTTTTGACTTCAAGCGGTTTATTTTCAGGAAAAATGTATCTTCGAAGTTTAAATATCCGGGACGCATTTGCGAAGGGAATAATCCGAATAAATCTCATTTGCTCAAGTCCACATCCAAGTCCGTCATAAGAAGGAAGCCTTGTTGGAGGTACCATAGTCCTGGCAGGAGGAGACCTGTACCTGACACGGAGAGAAGACTCGGCAGGAGGAAGGTCCTTCTCTGGTGATTTTTTTTCTTCTTCAAAAGAAGAGAATCTGCTACAGGGGACTCCAGGAATTGGCTCGCCATTAGGTAAGCAGTCAAACTGTAAACTTAACTCTGCAACAAGAACAGGGGATTTTTTATGCATTTCCCCACCTAGTTCAGGCTATAATAGCCTGGAGAGTAATAAATTGAAATTATAAAAGCTTTTATTTTATCAATAAAACAACTTAATATTAATGGTGGGGTTCGTACATTGCTTCAAATCTCGAAATTCGAGCATTTTGAAAATCAATGGAAAATTCAATTTAGCTGCAGTACTTCAATATTTGAGAACCACTTAAAACTGTAGTTTAAATTTTTTGAATATATAATGTATTATTTTAGTTACCAATAAAATTGAGGACGATTGGAAAGCTCAAGACCAGAGAATCAACGAACCTCATTTTATTTCAGCAGAGGAAAGGCAAATTAATGTAACAATATATATTAATATTTTATAAATATGTACATCCTACAGTCATTATCCCGTAGAATATAGACGGCAAGGTTGTGCATTTATTATATTTGCGTTTACTAACTCTTTTTAATTAAACAATTTAGTTACGTGATTCTGTAAAAATGATATATAAAAATTTATATACACATACATAAGGTCGTTAAACGTTCCAGATTAGCAGAAAATATACAGCAGCGAACCTATTATTTAATAATTAAAAACAGAGAGTGAAGAGCAGAAAGAACGTCAATTAAAATGATAAGATAAGCATTAGAGCAACGTTGTATCGCATACAGTGAGAGGTCAAGACCTAAGACGTTATTAAAGATGTTCTAAGACGGAATATTTTAGACAAAAAACCCAGATTATGAAACATAAATTTAAATTCTCCAATAAGAATGCAACCTCTGATTGAACTCGAGAACAGTTTATATGGACTACAACATTATGGACAACTTATAAAAACACCTGCTAAATTCATTTCCTTGATAGCCTCTTTAAGGAACATATCGAACTTGAGAAAGTGGGATCTAATTAGAGATACTCCTCAAGTACTTCAAGCTGAACCCCAAAGAAAAAGAAACTGAAATTTTCGGGCGACCTCTATAAAATACTACAAATTTTGATTATGAATCATTTATTTGAAAGTAATATACGCTGAAATATTTCTCAATTAGGTTATTCTTAAATTAAATATCAGCCTGTGTGTCGGCTACTATTAATATATTGTTAGCAAGCGTTTTTTATTTTCAAAGCAATTTTTGCCAAAGATTCGAAAGGTTACCTAAAGAAAACGCTTTTTAAAAATCGAGGAAAAACAAAATGATCTTATTTTTTGGAGTAACAAGATGGATTTTAATTAATATGTTCCGTGTGAACATGTGATCTGAATAAATCCGTCCAACCCACAAACCCGCTTGATTTTTCTGAAGGTATCTATTTGAAAGTCATCTCAGTAGGAAAAAATTTTGAGAACTAATCTAGTTGAGTGTAATTTTGCTTCCCTGTCCTCTCCTTAGTTCTTCTTCGAGGTTCCAGGCTCTTTTCACTTGCCTGATCACCATCTTTTCACTCTTATAACCAATCTTAAAAATCTGTCATGCAAACTTTCAAATCTCTTACCTTTTTTCCATCACCAAATGCCCACTGCATAGCTTAACACTAACCATTCTTACAGCAGTTTGCTTCCTTCTCTCTTTTCTAAACAAAATCTTAAGTAGCCAAAACTCATCTATCAATTCTAACGCTACACAATTTATCTTCAATTCGTAGGCTAGCCTTTCCATTTTATTTCTAAAACCCATCATCTTAGTCTTGTTTACAAGGACTCTTAGACCCTTTTTTCTTACATAGTTTTCGAAAACTCTCATCAACAGATTCATACCTCTTTCATTATCCGCTACTAGCACCAGATCATCTTTATATTCTAGCGAATACACTTTGTCTGTTCCTAATGTTGTACCCTCTATCTATTTTCACCTTTTTCTTGCTCGACTTTATAATATCCTGTCTTTACCCTTATCACCCTCCTGTTTATCTTACCTTTCTTCAGCCCTAGGTTTCTGGTAATTAGATAGTTGAGCTAGTAAACGCTACATGTGGTTCCAATATCTTGTATAGAACCCGTTTGGCTGTTCAAAACTATTTTTTTTAACATCTTCTAAGCACTTCAGCATAAATGGTATGTCTTAACGACATGAGCATCATACTTTTATATTCCTCCAACCTTTGGCTTTCTGCTTTCGTGATTAACAGTACTACCAGCTTTGCATTCTGTTCCTTTAAGCGCCCTTCTCCTTTCGCCTCTCTTACACCCAATTCTTCCAATTTCAGGGCTTTATATTTCAAGTCATTCCCACGTTGCCTTGTTTCTATTTAATCTTACAATCGCATCATTTACCTCAACCCTACTAATTTTATTTTCGCTGTCCTCGTCCCCATTTTAAACTATTTTTTCCTTGTCAATTTGACCTTTATTCTACACTTTCTAACAGACCCTACAATTGCTTCGTTCACTTTTTTAATTCTATTTCTTCATTTATACCCCTCCTTTCTCCTTTCTTCCTACTTGTCTTGTCTAATTCCTTACCTTCTTTTATCATTTTCTCTACCACTTCCATTTACTTTTCTTTCTTCTTCTATTTTTTCTCTTTATTATTTCAGGCTCTCTCCGTCTCCTGTTAAGTTCTCATTTTTAAATTTCCCCTTCTTCTTCATTTTCTCAATCACTTCTTTATCCTATCTTCATTTTCTTGCATTTAGCGTCCCACCAACCTCTCCTAAACCCCTATTTTTCTCTCGGTCTCACCCCTTTCCTTGCCTTATCAATGACTCATTTTAGTGTTTCTAGCAGTTTGTCTACTCCTTCACCATCCAAATTTACTATCACCTCGCTTTCTATTTCTTTTCTCTCATTACATCTCTCTCCCTCGGCCGTGCTTTAGGTCATAACATATCATATTCGCAAA
Source organism: Druon quercuslanigerum (assembly GCA_010014905.2). Lineage (NCBI taxonomy): Eukaryota > Metazoa > Arthropoda > Insecta > Hymenoptera > Cynipidae > Druon > Druon quercuslanigerum. The sequence goes on along the minus strand of JAAAKG020080353.1, from coordinate 5,134 downwards.
CACTGGAAGTGGTTCTGGTCCTATCACGGTACTCACTTTTATTCCAACCAGCAGCTTCTCTATCCTTTCTTCTATCAGAATGTAAGTTATTTGGGTGTCCTTCATAGCCGCACATGCATATTCATCTTCTTTAAACCAATTGTATTGCCCTTACCAATGAACCATGTCACCTTTCCAAACAAGTCCAGTAGCTTTCTATCATTCCAATCAGTTTTCTTTTGTTTTGAGTTTCTTATGAACACCTTCTTTTTTCTATCGCATACCCTTGTTCCCTTGTTCATCTCTTGTTAGCGGTTCATGCATTCAAATCCCCTCTTATTAAGGCCACTCGCTCCTCTTTATGCTCTCTCCATTTCCTTACTGTTCTCCATCCTTCTCTTTACCTCTTCTTCTGTACACGTATACTACATCCACAATAACTTGTCAAAACTTTATTCTTGTAACCACTTTTACATTCTTTTCGACTATTTACTCTCCCTTTTCTTTCTCTACCACCAATTCCTTTTTTACCCCTAACACCATGCTCCTTATTCCACAGAGTCATTTTTACCTAAAATTATTAATTTTTAACCAAATGATTGAATTTTTAACAAACTATATGAATTTTTAAACAGCAGAACAAAACCAAGACAGAGATTCAGTTTAAATTATAAACACTTGATTTCCACTAAAGAATGTTTTATTTTATTTTCCGGAAAATTCTATATTCCAAGTTCACATATTTGGTGCGAATTCTTGAAGAAAATAATTCAAATAAATCTTAATCAATAAAGTCACGAAGAAGAGGCGCAACAGGAGGAAGATACTATTTTTTTTAAGTCCTTTAATATTTCGTGAACCACCTGTTTCAATATTCTGAGACGAGTTTCTATCTCGTAACAACATATTGTGATAAGAAATGTCAGAAAATAGCTGGACCAAATAAGTAAGCTTTTTAAGCGAAAATTCAATTTTTATCGAAATGATGAATTTTCTATTTAAAAGAATTAATAAAAAACCAAGAAGTTAAAGTTTCAAAGAAAACATATTATGTTTTAACAGATTGCTTCAATTTTTTAAAAATAATTTATTTTTAATTTTAATAGAAGAAAATTAAAATTATCAGACGAAAATTATAGGATTCCTTAAAAGCGAAAGTCTCGTTAGTTTATACATTCATTATTTAAACCATTAATTTACATTGATTTAGAATAGGAATTAGAAAAATACATGTAAAATATAAGGGTAGCTCAGGTTTACTTAAATAAATATATGATTTGTAAAAAGGATCTTATTCTCACTCCAAAAGAAGCCCCTTTTTTATTAAAATTAAATTAATATAAGTCAGGTTTTCAATTTAACCCTTTTTAGTTAACTGAGCCAAGAGTTGGCAGTTACAATATATATATTGTAACCTGGTATTCTATACGACGACCAAATTCAGTCAATAATCACGCCTAATCGACTTAAACTCAACTTGAAATTAATTAATAGACTATATCTGGTTGAGCCCAGTATCCATTTATGAAATGTCGATAGGGACGGCCTGTTGCTATAAATAAATCCCTTTTACGTTCATTCCGATAAGTCAATTATTATGTACAATCATCGCATATAGTATGAGGCACCCATTCAGTATCCTAATCAGTAATTGTGAAATCAAAGCAATCTTTATTAATCGTTTTGACCTGCTCAGAAATTGTCCTATGAGCTTTTGCTGGATATAATTCACTGTTGACGTAGCAGAATGAATTAGGGATCCTGGTCTGATCGCTGCTGAGTCTGGCGTCACTCGCTCACGCAACAAGATAATGCTGACAGAAAATCTCGTTCAGCATTGTCAAAAAAATAAAGATGCACATTGAAAAAATAATTAGTTGGAACAACTAACAAAGTATTATGTATATTTAAGTTGGTAGTATATGCAGAAGCTATTTAAGTGGTTGGGTCTACTACTTTTATTCATGATATTTGTAGTAGTTGTCGATTGGGCGTAACGACTTGTATCATTCTTTTTGTGTAAAAGATTAAAATTGTCGCGTAGGCTATGACTATATTGGCTATAGTCTATATGATTGTAATTTAGTTTCGGCAATTGTGAGCTCTAAACAGATTCGGTCGCCCAAACTGGCGGCGAGCTCAGTTGATCTTTCATGCCAGGAATGCACCGTCATGTCGTAATCTCTTTTTCCGGAAACTCAATTATTTACATTAGCAGCATAAAGTATTAATGTAAATTCAGTGTAATAGAGAGCATTAGGTTTCGATCATCCAAGGTGGCGGTGACCTAAAATGACCTTTCGTCTCAGTCATGCACCGCCATGCTGGAAGATCGTTCAGTGATCATTCGAGCAAGTAACGACTGATCTGATTTGTTTTCCTTGCTCAGTCTCTTCCTAACCCTATCCCTTTCTCTGTGAGGCTAGTAGGGAGAAAAAAAGAAAAAATAACAGTGGGTATCCATATGAATTAAGATATAATTTCATACCTTTTGGTCGTTCAAGGTTTTTTCTATTGTTGTTAACGACCTGGCGCCCTTTAGGCAAAAACTAAAAATACCTCTTTTAATTAACTTAAATAAATTTGAATAAATAAATAAAATTTGTTGGCTGGAAGTTAGCTATTAGGATATTATATAAAAAGAACAAAGTCTAATTGGCTAACAAAATCAAAGGTTATATAATACATATATATATATAAATTAAACAGTTATTAGCTTAAAATAATGTAGACGTTAATAATATCATTTTGAAATATTTGCATTCCATTAGCCAGTATGAGCAAAAAATTTACTTGCTTTATTTTTTAAAGATAAAAATGTACATATACTACCTTTGGATATTATTTACAATGCCAGGAATTTTATTGAAGCTTGTAGCGTCTTTTAATTTTGAAATTTGTATTAAAAAGTTTCCATCATGTTGTCAGTTGTTATTTTAATCTGAAAAAGCTAATTTTTTAACTAAAAATGAAATAGTTAAATATTCACTTAAATAAAAAAATTTTGAACCAAAAGAAAGAATTGTTAACAAAACAGTTACACTTTTAGCGACAAAGAATGACATTAAAACAAAATTGCTGAATTTTCAATAAAGCAGATTAATAGATTTCAGAAATCTGTATTATCAGTGTGAATGGTAATGACCGATCAGTTTAAGATCTGTTAAAATTTGTTAAAATCTTTTAAAATGATAGAACAACGTAAAATTCTGAATATGAGCGTTATCTTATATTCATAATGTAGATACGTATTTTAATGTAATGTTTAACACATTACAAGTATTTTGGAGTAAGATTAAATAGGACAGACAAAAAATGGAAGGAAATAGAAAATAAAAAAAAGCATTTTCAACAAAATATTAAAAATTCTAAGGAAAGATGTAAATTTTAATTTTTTTCAACCAAATTATGTATTTTTAAATGAAAAACTTTAAAGAAAATAATGACCTTTTAAAATATTTTTTTAAATTTTCTGCAAAGTCGATTAATGTTGAACCACAACAGGTATTTAAAATATAAGTCTTGACAATTAATTAAATTGCAATTGTATATATTCGCAATTAAATCATTTTTAATGGTGACTTTAAAATTTTGCAATCTTGACTCGAGACTTTAAAATTCAATTCCTTTATATTTTAAATATCGTTGAAATAGATCAGTATTAAAATATGAAAAACATCAAAAAGATTAAGAATTTCTACATCGCTCTAAAAAAAAAATCAGCTTTCAATTAAAGGAACCACTTTTTAAACATTGTTGTTTAATTAGAATTTAAATGAAAGTTTTCTGTGCATAGATTATTAAAAACTAAAGTTGTAAGAAAGCCAATGTAGCTATTTTAATATTTACTTGGATTTATTTTAATTTAATTCATTTAATCAAAAAGTGGTTCTCCACTTGCCGTAAACAAAAGATTAAAAAAAATGATTGTCTTGCGCTAGGGAAATCATAACACATTGATTTTTAATGTTATTATTATATACATGAAACATTCTGATCCGACATCAGATCGCAAACATTATATTATATATTTTCCCATTTTTTTAATTATCGGCGTAGAGGATTGAGCCTTATATTGCGCACCGTATAGCACCCTGTGATTGTGCGACGGATACCTATTGGAGTTTCAAAGATTTCTTCTCTGGTCAATGGGGTAACATTTCCGCTCACCATATTTATTTTCGCCCGCCTTTTATGGCGAATGAAATAATTATATGTATAAAGTCCAGCAAGAGAATTCTTAGTCTTCAATATAGCAAAGACGTCACCATCGGATGTTGATAAAACAATTTGTTCTTCCGCTGGCATAGGCGAATAAATATGTTTTCCTTTTAGCATCTCAAGTGGCTTATTTGCAGGAAAAGTGTATCTTCGAAGTTCAAATATTTGGGACAAATTACAGAAGGGAATGATCCGAATAAATGGCATTTGATCAAGTCCACATCCAAATCCGTCTGAAGTCGGAAGACTTGCAGGAGGGAGCATGGTGCTGGCAGGAGGAGACCTAGACCTGGCTCGAAGAGAAGACTCAGCAAGGGGAAGATGTCTCTCGGGTGAATTATTTTCTTCAAAAGAAGAAGAAGACGATCTTATACGAGGAACTCCAGGAATAGGTTCGCCATTAGGTAAGCAATCAAACTTTAAACCTAATTCTGAAACAATAAAGAGGGGATTGCATTTTTTGTAAAGTGCGTTGCTATATCATGAACCACTTGTTGCCGCGGACAATGTGTTGTAACAGATTTCAATGAATATAGATTAATAAATTGCAAACACATTCTCAAAATTGGTTTAGTCGCATTATAAAAACTCAGTATGAATTGTTTGAGTCTTTTGATTCGAATTTTTTTTAATCTTCCAAATTGAAACTCACATTATGCACAGAATGAATGCGCATTAGTCTCGTTTAAAAATATTTATTAAATGTGTCATGTTTATTTACTCACCAATAGAATTGAAGATGACTGAGAGGGTGCAGACCAGAGCAGAAACGAACCTCATTTTTTCCAGCAGAGGAAAGACTAATTATTATAACCAAATTTTCATATTTCATAAGCATACGTGATTATTTTCGAGCTCCACCATCCACACATACACATTGCGCGCGTAGGCGCCAATCGTTTGATTCGAACAAAGAACAAATGCACGATTTGCA
>JAAAKG020080342.1:0-16832 GCA_010014905.2 Druon quercuslanigerum | reverse complement strand
CCTCGTTAAAAGTTACTTCAAGAATGACCTTGACCTTTTTGAAAAAATATTTACATGGAGAGATATTTAGGTGTATCGAGACTTTTTGAACATCCTGTATATTGCTAACTACCTGTACCTCACATTATGTGAGCTAGGGGAGGGGTTAGGAGATTCCTCGAAGGTTCTAGAAAGTTCGGCATAAAAGTAACATATATGTAATACTCGCATATATTGCTCACTGCCTATATTTCGCAATGATTGACTAGGTGAGAGAGAGGGTGGAGGGTTTCTCGAAGGTTCTAGAAACTTCGGCCTAATAGTACCATATATGTAACACTTCTATATATTGCTAACTGCCTATACTTTGCAATTATTTATCAAACTATAGACTGCCGATATATATTTCTATCTCGCACAGCTCACAGAACGTTGAGAGCATTGAGAGTGCGCCGCCAACCGTGAGGAGGTTCGAAAAGGGGAAATAGAGTTGTATGTATGACGAAATGTTATGTTTTTGCTAGAAGCTTCTTTTTTATCTTTTCTCGAAGAATATTGACTACATTTTGGGCAATGGTATCTCAATTACATTGTGATATTACCATAAGCTGCACCACGTTGCCTGGGGTTATCTCCATTCCAAGCATTGTCTCCAATTCGGCCTTTTTGTGACAATAGTCACAGTTCGGCCTCTGTTTTTTATTTTTCTTGAATAAATAGGCACTGAAGTGGCCGTGTCCAGATAAAAACTGTGCGAAGTGAAAATTAACTTCGCCATGTTTCTTACTAATCCAGGGATGAACTTCGTCTATTAGCCTGGCAGTCAATCTGCCTCTGCATTCATCTCTCCATTGCTGTTCCCATTTTTCGATGGTCGCAATACTTTTGACAGCATAGGTGTTTTTTTATTAGATTAGATTTTCTTGTCTTTATTCGCTGCCTCCTTCATTTGTATTCCAAAGTTCAGCTTTCCATCAATATAGACTCCAAAGTACTTCAGTGCATTCCCGGCTTCTATGGAATGCCCCGGGATATCTGCTAACAATGGTTGGCTGAGCTACCTCTGCCTAGTGAGGACGAAAACTTACGTTTTTTGGCTAGCCAGCTGCAGATGGTGGTTGTTAAGCTGGTTTTCTACTTTCGTCACGACAATATTTTCTAATTGTCGCGCTTGTTCCTCAGTTCTTGCTCTTATCATCTCCGCGAGATCATCAGCGAAACCAAGTATACTTGTTCCTTCAGGGAGAGTCATTATGAGAACTTTGTCATAAACTACATTCCATGACTCAGGCCCAATGACTAAGCCCTGTGTTACTCCTGTAGTGACCCTGGCACTGTGTTCTCCCTCTGTGGTCTCAAATGTCAACCATCTATCATCAAGATAGTCACTGATGACCCGGCGAAGATATACAGGAACCTTAAACCACCTTTCTAAGACGTCAAGAATATCAACCCATCTTACAGAATTGAAGGCATTCCTGTCGTCAAATGTGACGACAGGAATGCCTATTACGATGATTTCCACTGCATGCTTTTTGTGTCTCCTGAAGAGGTTCGCGAATCGCACCCATCCTGGACCTACCTTCTCGGAAACCATGTTGGTTATTGGCCAGGCGTCCTGCTGCTTTACTCGCAGCTCTTAAGCTGGCTCGAATACATTTTTTAAACAGCCTACTTGTAACATCGAGGATATAGAGTAGCGTTAAAAACATTGAGAATCACTCATGGGTACTTCTCAGCTATTTCCTTTACTCCCTCGGTCTTTATACCATCCGGGTCTGGTGCTTTGTTGCAAGCCATTTTGGATGCTGCTGTCCACAGTTCCTCTGTAGTAAGAAAAGAAAATGCTTCGGGTAGCATTTCCTTCGTGACGATTCTTATTTTTGGATGTTTTGGAAAAAGTTCCTTTACTATTCGTTGCGTCGTCGTAGGATCCATGGCCGCATCCGGTGATCGTCTATACAGTTTTCTAGATATTATTTGGTACCCTAGTCCCCAAACATCTTGGTCCACTGCAGTTCTTACTTCCTCTCATTTCTTGCGCTTGCTTTCAATGATGGCGCGATTCAACGTCTTTTTCACAGTCATGTATACCTTGCTAGCCTCGATTATATCTCTGACCTTCTTACGTGACCTAGGGACTTTTCACCTAAGTTGGAAACAATTAGATCTTAATACGGCAATTTACTTGGCCCACCAGTACGCAGCTGGTTGTTGAATTTTGGCTGACCGTTTTGGCATTGATGCATTACAAACCTGCACTGATCCACACTGCACATATGCACTGCACACTCCACATTGACCCTTACATCCCTTTGGCGTTCGGAACCTTTTTACATTGGCGATCTGCATTTTCAGTGGCCTTAATCAGTTTTCTGAATTAGTTTTCCTCTTGGGCTTCTAAGCCACCACCACCACAACCACCAGCCTTGTGCTTTACCACAACTATACTGCGCATCCATGCAATTCTACTCAACATTTACAGTTGCATCCAGTTGTATGGTAAAAGTGCACGGCTCTATGCATTACAAATACTGTGTAGTTCTGTGGACCATTAGAGTAAGCAACTACCTATTCGTATGTGACTCATAAGTCTACTGCACAACCCTAAATGTTGTTGTAGAAGTGCACTTTGCATCTACATGTATAGCAGAACATTACTGCTTGACCTTGTATTCCACTGAAATGTTGTATACACTCATAGAGACCTGCTGCATAATTGTTCAACAATACAGTGAATCCTGGAAATAGGGCCCCCTTATATAGTTCTTCCAAAAATTAACGTCGGGCCACTAGTAGGATAAGTAGGACAAGTAGGACACACCTCTATCTGGGTGAATCCTCACCTACTCCTCCAGCTCCAAAACCTGCCCAGTCTCAGAGTTCCAATTTCGTTGTATAACAATAGTAATAACCTATAATGCTTTTATTGATGTTACTGTGTAGTGCAATTGCAGTATGCCATGAATTATTGGCAAAGTTATTAAAAATAATATTTCAAATATAAATATTTCACTCGCTTGGCATTTTAGATACCTCAGGTCTCATATGAGTGCTCATGTCGCTCCGTAAGCGGCCATATTGGAAATATTTGCATCAAATTTGTAGCACTCGGCTTCACCCCTGTGGATTACATCAAATATCAATGCTTGCCAGAAAGTTTGATAAATAGAACCTGTATGCTCATACAGCCTTGTATTAATTGATCTTCCTAAAATTTAGATAGAAATAACATATTGCGGATACTAGGAATCTCGTGCAATGAAGAGCCCTGCTTGCACCGAATAAGAGTGATCGGTTGTTAAAACTTGGGTATTGCGGTCGATATTGCTCCTCCTCCTGCTTATTTTCATTAACACAAGGTAAAAAAAGCATTTTACCTATATGTAAAATTCATATATGTAATACTCCTATATTAATAACCGAGTGAGAAAGGCTTCTGGCCAAAAAATAATATTGCGTCACACATACAAGTCTATTTCCCCTTTTCGAACCTTCCCGCGGTTGGCGGCGCACACTCAATGCTCTCAACGTTCTGTGAGATGTGTGAGATAGAAATATATGTTGGCACTCTATTGCATGATAAATTATTGCAATATTTTCAGATTTCAGCCTAAAAGTGAAGACAGTTCCATTCTTTTGAATGCGCAATTTTTCAAATATGTCTAAAAGTTTCCGCCGAAAAGTTTCCGATTCCCCAAAAGAGAATGTGTTTTCAATATATTTAATTCCCTGTAATTGCACAAACTGTAATTCCCCAAAAGTGATCATATTTTGAGATTATTTAAGTCTTTCTGATCAGTTTCTATTTCCAATTTTACGTTTTTCATGCATTTCGTTTTGCCCTTATTTTTAGTGATAAGAAATAATATCACATGTGCATTATGCATTAAGCTCATTATGCATTATGCGCCATGTGTGATGGGCGCCAGAGTCATAAAAATTCGCCATTTCCCCTTACGCATATGACCGTGCCTTTTACATTTCGTCCAATAATGTAAAAAGTTTACAATTCTGGTGATTTCGTGAGAAAAAAGTGCATTGAAGAATTCAATCAATTTTTCCTCGCAAAGTACACTTCGGAATTAAAAAAAAAACCTTCTGTATTTTTCAGCGCTATGAGAAATCATCACAAAACGAAGATCTATCTTGGAAAATTTTTAATTATTTTATATTGTTATTAGCATAAAAAATTAAAAGCTTGGAGTCAAATTATTATTTAGATTAAATATTTATTCTGCAATTATTTATCATATAAAGTTAAATAATTTAGGTTGTAATTGAAATTTTACTTATTTGCATTTAATTTATCTCAAAAGCTGCTAATAATACTGTTAGATGTTAGAAAAAGGATGATTCTGGATCTCTAATTTTTATTTAATTCAGATATATTATTATCTTATCACAACTTACAGAGCTATATGAATTACCGCCATACTTTTCCTATACTTTAAACATACTTACATACTTCAGCTATACTTTACTTTAGCAGTGCTTTCCCGATACTTCAAATAAATATGGTTATACTTTGCCTACATTTGAGCAAATATGAGGTAAAATTTGCCAAGTGTACCTGACAAACTTATCAAACTGACAAAATTATCAAATTTTACTTTTAGGAGGGTTTTGTAAAGGTATTTTAACGCGGCTTACAATAAAAATAATCATTAATAATGAAAAATTTATTTTACCTTGATTTTTAATTTTAAAAAACGTTTTTGAGTTTTTCTCCAAAATCGGCATTTTTGATTTTTATAATTAGGCTAGAAAAAAAGCTTTATTTCTTCTCTTGAAAAACATCCCAAGATGAATATGGGATGGAAAGTATTGTTTAAGTTGTAGGAGAAAGTTCGAGCGCGGGTGCCCCGCGCCAACTAGATGCACGGCTGCTGGGCGTGCTGTAGTGTCTTAGTGGTTCTTATACTTGATCAAAATGATTATTCCGTTTTTCGTGTAACAAATGTTTTATTTTATTTTCACTTTTATGTATCTGGAGAATGATTTAATTATTTTCAATATTAAATTTTCAATACGGTTCCATTGTAGGAAAACGATAATTAATAATAAAATAATAAGCTATATTGGTGGACGGATCTGCTGGCCTGTTATATTTCCAGATGGTTATTGATAAGTCCAATAGCCTCCAATGTTTTTGGGGTGTTTTTTGCGTTAATCTCTTTGGCTATAACAATTTAGTAATTTAAAAAGGCTCGTTAAACGTTACCTGCTTAAAATCTTACAACTCGATTCTATTCTGCAAAGACTGTACAGGGCATACTGAAGTACCATTCTTTTGTACTCTCTACAGAATAGACTGATTTTAAACAATTATTCGTTATCTTTACATTATGACATTTTTCCCCAGAGAGAGAGAGAGAGAGAGAGAGAGAGAGACAGAGAGAGATATCGCAGAGATTGCGAGGAGAAGAGCAAAGTTAACGTTAAATTAAATAAAAAAATCATTTTTGAAGTAATACAGTCAGAACCAAAAAAGAACCGAAAAACTTAAGAGGTAATGGGACTCATAAAAAGACCCAGAAATGTGAAAGGCAAGGAGACTTACGCCAAAAAGCACTTTAATTTGTTACAGGCAAAGAGATTAACACAAAAAAAAACCCAAAACATTAGAGGAAAATGATCTCACCACTAACCATCTGGAAATATAACAGGCTAGCAGATCCGTCCACCAAAATAGCAGGTATGTTAAGCTGACGTAAGCACATCTTTGAATCGAGTTAAAAACTATTAATTTAATAATAGCTAATTTAATGCCCTATTACCAAATTTAATGCTCCGCTATTTTTTTTAAAAAACCGGAGGTCACGCTAGCTTAACTTAACTTAAGGCTCTCCAAAAGCACAAAAAATTATTTTCCAAAAGCCACCCCTAATACTGAAAAACCACCCTTAATATAAATTATGCGCAAATTGTAAATCTTATCACGCTATAATTAAGGGCTCATTTAAGGCTCATTAAATGTTCTACTGCCAAATTTAATTTTCCACTATTTTTTTAAAAAAGCCGGAGGTTATGCTAGCTTAACGTTAAGCTGACGGAACCCCATGTGAAATAAACGTTTAATCGAGTTCTAGCCAATCACATAATTAAGGGCTCATTTAAGGCTTTCCAAAACAACAAACACATTTTTTTCTAAAAGCCATCCCTACCACTAAAGAACTACCCTCAATATAAATTATAGACAAATTGTAAATCTGTCCATATCATAATCAAGGGCTCATTGAAGGCTCCTTTAGTGCCCTATTGCCGAATTTAATGCTTCACTAGTTTTTAAGAAAACTGGGGGTTACGCTAGCTTAACGTTAAGCTGACGGAAGCCCATGTGAAGTAAACGTTCAATCGAGTTCTAGCCTATCACATAATTAAGGGCTCATTTAAGTATCTCCAAAACCACAAAAACATTTTTTCTAAAAGCCACCCCTAACACTCAAACAGGACCCTGAATACAAATTATGAACAATGTGATCATTTGTCCATAGTGTTTTTGCACTAAGTTCACCTCTTAAATCCGCAGAGAGTTTTTGCCAAACCTCGTCGTTTTTACTTTTTAATTTCCCATTTCTCACAAAAATATCATCTTTCTCTTTCTGAATGATCGATATGATGAGAATTTCCGAAAATTTCAGCTTTCTTCCAGGTATAGAGCACATTTTCACTGATTTCAAGACATAACAAAAATTCACCTGGAACTTCACGCGCTATAATTGAATAGTCTATTTTAGAAATTACATTTTTTGCCCTTAAAATATTAAGAATTTTAACCATAACCCGCTAACTTCCATCGGCCACACCGTACGGAATCGAAACTGAAAGGAAATTAACTGACATCTGTTGCCGAATGCTTTGTGCTACCGTGGGGCTAGCCTGGCAAAAGGGCAACCCGGTAATAATCACGTCTAAATTTGTAGATATAACTGCCTTGAAACATCGACGATATCATTTGCTTATAGTATTAATCAAAATATTTAAACAAAATATGATATTATAAATAGAACGGCAGCGAATATAAGGAATGAAAGAAGTGTTGGCTGAAAATATCAGATAATAAAGTTTTGTTTTTCCTACGAGTAGTTTAGAAGAGCCGCAAATAAGCCTTTAATTATGTTGTAGAAGAAATTTTTCTTTAACCCCCCCCCCCCTTGTTTTGAGACATGGACTTTTGACGACTTACTTCATATTTTAGGAAAATAATTAGGAAAATAGCAAATCGTCAATGTATTAGGTGAGGAATGTTAAGCTGACGTAAAGGATATAACGCATCTTTGTATAACATGTCCGTTAAGCTGGCAGGACCAAATTTCAAAAATGAACTAAAAACCTAGAGGGAATTTAGGTCTCAGTTTGGGCTAATTTAACACACTATTGTCATGCTATGTTTTTTTGGTTTTGGAGAGCCTTAAATGAGCCCTTAATTATGTGATAGGCTAGAACTCGATTAAATGTTTATTTCGCATGAGGTTCCGTCTGCTTAACGTTAAGCTAGCGTAACCCCCGGTTTTTTAAAAAAAGTAGTGGAGCATTAAATTTGGCAGTAGGGCATTTAATGAGCCTTAAATAAGCCCATAATTATGATATGGACAGATTTACAATTTGTCTATAATTTATATTGAGGGTAGTTCTTTAGTGGTAGGGATGGCTATTAGAAAAAATGTATTTGTTGTTTTGGAAAGCCTCAAATGCGCCCTTAATTATGTGATAGGCTAGAACTCGATTGAACGTTTATTTCACTTGGGGTTCCGTCAGCTTAACGTTAAGCTAGCGTAACCCCCGGCTTTTTTAAAAAATAGTGGAGCATTAAATTCGGCAATAGGGCACTTAAGGAGCCTTAAATGAGCCCTTAATTGTAGTGGTGATAAGATTTACATTTTGTGCATATTTTATAATAAAGGAGGTTTTTCAGTATTAGGTGTGGCTTTTGGAAAATAATTTTTTGTGGTTTTGGAGAGCCTTAAATGAGCCCTTAATTATGTGTGATAGGCTATCACTCGATTGAACGTTTATTTCACATGGGGTTCCGTCAGCTTAACGTTAAGATAGCGTAACCCCCGGCTTTTTTTAAAAAATAGTGGAGCATTAAATTTGGCAGTAGGGCATTTAATAAGCCTTAAATGACCCCTTAATTATCTGATAGGTTAGAACTCGATTCATCGTTTATTTCACATAGGGTTCCGTCAGCTTAACGTTAAGGTAGAGTGACCCCCGTTTTTAACAAATAGTTGAGCATTAAATTCGGCAATGGGGCACTAAAGGAGCCTTAAATGAGCCATTAATTATAGTGTGATAAGATTTACAATTTGCGCATAATTTATATTAAGGGAGGTTTTTCAGTATTAGGGGTGGCTTTTGGAAAATAATTTTCTGTGGTTTTGGAGAGCCTTAAATAAGACCTTAATTATGTGATAGGATAGAACTCGTTTGAACGTTTATTTCACATGGGGTTCCGTCAGCTTAACGTTAAGCTAGCGTAACCCCCGGCTTTTTATAAAATAGTGGAGCATTAAATTTGGCAGTAGGGAATTACATAAGCCTTAAATGAGCCCTTAATTATGTGATAGGTTAGAACTCGATTTATCGTTTATTTCACGTAGGGTTCCGTCAGTTTAACGTCAAGCTAGCGTGACCCCCGTTTTTTTTCAAATATTGGAGCATTAAATTCGGTAATGGGGCACTAAAGGAGCCTTAAATGAGCCCTTAATTATAGTGTGATAAGATTTACAATTTGCGCATAATTTATATTAAGGGTAGCTTTGCAGTATTAGGGGTGGCTTTTGGAAAATAATTTTTTGGAGAGCCTTAAATGAGTCCTTAATTATGTGATAGGCTAGAACTCGATTGAACGTTTATTTCACATGGAGTTCAGTCAGCTTAACGTTAAGCTTGCGTAACCCCCGGCTTTTTATAAAATAGTGGAGCATTAAATTTTGCAGTAGGGCATTACATAAGCCTTAAATGAGCCCTTAATTATGTGATAGGTTAGAACTCGATTCATCGTTTATTTCACTTAGGTTTCCGTCAGTTTAACGTCAAGCTAGCGTGACCCCCGGTTTTTTTTAAATAGTGGAGCATTAAATTTGGCAGTAGGGCATCAAATTAGCCTCAAACGAGCCGTTACATATGAAATAAGGTTTCAACTCGATTCGAACATGTGGTTACGTCATCTTAACATACCTAAAAATAGCTTATTATTTTATTACTAATTATCGTTTTCCTGCATTGGAACCGTATTTAAAATTTCATATTGAAAATAATTAAATCTTTCTCCAGATACATAAAAGTGAAAATAAAATAAAAGATTCGTTACGCGTAAGCAGAATAATCATTTTGATCAAGCCACTTAAAGCAGCACGCCCAGCAGCGCTGCATCTAGTTGGCGCGGTCGGGGTGAATCATCGACAATTAGGGCCTCCGTATCTTGACGGGGACACTTGGCAAATTTTACCCCGTATGAGATAGTCTCCTTTACTATAATTTATTTACTATACTATCTGATGGAGTAAGAGATCACTCCTATGTGAATTCTTAGGTGTTTTTCTAGATCAATCTTATAGAAAAATTGGTTTACACGGGAGATTAGGAATTTATACCGTTTTGTATTGAAATCAATATGGTACCTGCAATAATTTTATTTTAACGAATTTATTCCATAATTTTCATAAAGAATCACCTATTACATTCTTGAAATCATTTTAGGCTGCAAAATCTGCAATATGAAACTTTTAATTCTTATCATTTATGATTTTTAGTCTTCTAATTCCTCTGGTAAAGCATCAAAATATAAATACAGCAGTTAAGTTTCAATTGTTTATTTAGCTTGTAATACAATTAATTAAAATTAGTCTGAACATTATTTATTATACAATTTATCCTAGCGATTGTGACCTTTGGTTTTACCCCCGAATTTAGCAATATAATTTCATCTAATTTTGTAAATCCAAGGCGATAAATTCAATTTGTAATAGTATTGAAATTTTTAAGTAGCTAAGGGTTTCTATTGACATAATGGGCTTTTTTGTGGGAATAATAGTCCACACTTTTGCTCGTAGATACTTATTTGTATAAAATAAACTAGCTTTACCAACTGACAGAGTATTTTTTTTTATTTTGCTGAATACTTGTGTTCGATTTTCCGTAATATCATATTTTATATTAATATTAATTTTTAACAAATTAATAGTTATATCTTATTATTTCAAACCAACTTATAAACTTGTGCTAATCTGTCATACATAGTTATAAATCTACCATATTATTCTTATTATCTTCGTTATACAAGAAGTAATTGCATAGAATTTAAATACTTATACGGTATTATCTGTTCCTTAGAGGGCTATTTATCCCTTGAGACTTAATATAAATAAACACACACTTTTTACCTTAAATTAATCACTTTATTCCAGTACATTAGTCTGTGGTAGCCCTGTCTTTGCCTCAAAGTTTATGAAATTCGTTAGCACTCATATTTTTCTACAAAATTAACATGTCTACTTAAATTAAATGGAAATTGGTCGACTCTATTATGCGAAAGACTGCCATGCCATCAGAATATTCTGAATTCCTTCACTGGCACCGGCCCTACTTTTTTTTGCGTCATACGCCGATTAATTGTAGGAGTCACGGAACTCACCTGAGCAGTGCCAATGTTCGAGTCTGGGAATCGGTACTCAGTGTGATTCAGTAGTTAGAGCTGGCTAGTTCGGTCGGCGTCGCTATTCGTTCCGCTAGTTCGCACACGTGGTTTTCCACTTCAAATCAGACACAACTTTTCCTTCCCGCAGAAGATACACTCCAAAGATCAAGGACATCTCAAAACGGAAACGTGCATTTTTTTAAAATGAATCTTCGGAAAATAATTACATTCTTTGAAATTACGTGAATCTTACAAAATGAAAAGAAACAACTCAGTGTTTAATTTAAAAGGCTGTAAGAAACCTATAAAACCCCGAAATATGTTTTTGAAAAAATAAACATCAAATTGGTCACTGATCAAGTTATGTGTAATCAATCAAATCAGTGGTAATTTTAATTAGGTGATAGCCGAAAAAAAGTTTTTAAAAGAAAGTAATTAGAGTATTTGAAATAATTACAATTGTTTAAATTCAATCATTGTGATAGATAGATATTTAAGGAAAATTTTTTCGTAAAATAATTCAAAGTGCAGTGTGCCTTGGTATTTGCGATGTCTCATAAATTTTTATTTGGCGCCTTCCTCTTCTTCAGTATCAATCAGTCAAGGAAATTTATTTATGGAGATGTGGTCCCTCCTACGATATATCCAATTTCACTGGTGAGTTTTCTCTGTTATTTAAACTTAATAAAAGAGAGACGAAAGAAAGTCAATCACTCAACTTTCTTCCTCAAAGAGATTATCAATTCGATTTCGACACCTAGAGTCTTTCTAAGGTTATCCAGATGCATTTGTTATCTGAGTTGCTGAAACAAAAAACTTTTCAATACTCTGCAGCACTTTCATTAGATTTTAATAATCTTGCTATTCTTGTCTCATTTCCTTGTTCACAGAATCCTTCATTCTTTCACTTTTTTCCTCTTGATTTTGTTTTTATTTTAATTCCTCATCTATATATTTGCATCCTCGTTTTTCTTTTCTCATATTCTTTTGAAGTTATCCTCAAGTTTTCTTCTTTCATTCTTTCTTCGCCAAGTAAATACATATTTCGTTCCTTTCTCATTTTTTATTTTATTCAATTTTGACTGTGTGTTTCAATTTCACATCACTTTCTTCTTCTCGGTTGTTTTTCAACAGAGATGCTTCTTATTTCTTAATTTTGTCTTCATTTATCCATATTTCTCTTATTTTGTTACTTGTTTACATTCTCATCATTTGTTATTGAGATAATATTAGAATTGTCTGAAATTTGAAACCACTACATCAAATTTCGAAGCACACGACGCAAAATACGAAAAAAAGCCGTACAGAGAAATTATAGCTGTTAAAAAATCCTAAAACATTTTTTTAGACCATTCTTCAATAGGACTCTAAATTTGATTGAGGATTTTAAGCGTTTAAAAATTCTCAAAAAATTTCGTAAAAAATCTAAAAGAAGACTTGTGAGATAGAAAAAAATGGCTGAAGAAAGGATTGTACTTTTTTATTTTTTTAAAGTTAGGAAATTAATATACATTTACAAAGGTCTGTTAAAAATGGAGATCGAGTATCCCGATGAGAATGGCTACCTCAAAGCCTACAGAGCTCTGAGCAACTTAATCTTTAACTATACACGTTTAATTCCGTAAAAATCCGAATATGAAGACGCATATAAATAGTGCGGGATCTAAAAGAGATCGTTTGGATAAAGTTTAATTCAAGTATTCCAAGTGCAATGAATAATTATCCGAGCGCGAAGCGCGAGGTATAAATATGTCCGAGAGCCAAGCGCGAGGTAACCCATTATCTAGCGCGAAGCAGCGGACAGATTTTTATATTTAAACTTTCCTATATTCCGAATTTTAGTTTCCCTGTCCTCTTCTCCGCCTTTTAATGTTAAATATTTTTTCTTTTATTGTATAGCCTTCTTTTTTTCGCACATTAATTAATTTCGGTTTCCCATTTACTATTTCCCTTCCGTCAAGTAGAAAAACTTCACATCTACTCGTTTCCCGTTTTCTTTACTCTCCTCTCATTCTTTCTTCATGATATGGGGTTTCTTTTCCTGACATAACATTTTTCCTTCCAGTTTACCATTCCTGGTCTATTCTCCTTTTAATATAAGTTTCCAATAATCATAGTACAAATACCCACTTTTTTCTTTTATTGCAACGTTACTATATGATTGCAAAACGATGCTATGTTCGTGTAGTAAGTCATGAGTTTCATTGCTTATAAAAATTAATCAGCGAAATCTGTACTCGTTAATTTAAAATGGTCAGTTTTATCAAGATAAAAATATTTACACCCTGTCGATGTTTCACCTACTTTCGAGGCTATTACGATTCATGTGGTACAGAAGAGTATATTTTTAACAAGAAAATATTTCGTAAATTAATTTAATGAGCAGAAATTTATGAAAATTAATCTTATAATTAAACCTAATTGGGTTAACAGTAGAAAATTAAGATAGCTTTACGTTGAGATAAATATTATACATTGCATGAATTCCTGCCATAAATTCCTTTAGGTCTACGCCCCCTATAAATTTATTTGCAAGTTCATGGAATTGTTAATTTCTGCTTATGCAATTATAGTTTATGTATATATTAGTTTTAATTTCGAACGGAATTAAAACAAAAAGTTGTAATTAATTTAATTTATGCATGGGAAAAATTACACTAAAGTTATTTATATTAATTCCTTTTGTAATTTTCACTGCTTGGTAGAAGTGGTGCACCAAGAAATTTGTCAACTGTTTTGACTTTTTTATCTGAGATTCGGAAGTTTGCCAATAAAGCAATTAGAGTTAAGCTTCGCTTTTCTTCTCTGATTAGTAGAATCGATTCAACTATTCAAGGATTATTGTTTGATCACCGAAGTTGAGCAGCGATCAGCTCGGTTAAATTCGGATGGGCATCATCTTACTAGATAGGGTATATTTATCAGATTATAAACTGCCTTTACTCTCGAAATAACACTAATATAGGAGAGAGTCGGATAGTACCGGCCACTTATGCCTTTTTATTAATCATACAGCCGCTAACGATGTGAATAGAAAATTCAAACGTTAATTATAATGTTAGTGCTTGACTAACAACTCCAAATCAGATATTCACCGAATAGTCTTATTAGATAGAAAATGAATACCAATGAGAAAATTGTAATATTTGGCCATTTTATTATAATATTGAATAATAGAAAATCTATTTTTCAAATTAGGACTTCAAAATCTGATACACCAAAACAGAACAAAAATACGCACTGAAAATGAAAACTCATCAGAGGTTCCTGTGTTTACAAAAAACAAGTTTATTTATAATCTGTCCAGGGTTGCTCGGCACGAAATTTTTCAAATAGTACAGTTTATTCAAAATTGTAAGTGGCCGGGTCTGCCATCATTTTCAAGAAATTTAAAGTAAACCCTCACAACAAAATAATATCCCTGGCATATCACTATGATTTCTCAGTAGGATATGGGGTATCCTGAAACATGTCCCAAAAATCTCCCGGGATATCCGTGGCGTATTCCAAGGATATCAAGAGTTCTACGATATCCACTCAATGTCCTGTTTGGGATATCATACTTTTGGCAATGGAATCCAACTTTCTGAAATGCAAATTTATTTAAATATATAGAATGCCTGCAAACATCAAGATTCACAAGCATTCGTGTGACAAAGGACCACTTTGTACAAATCTCGAATATTCGGTTTCTTTGAAAATCCTATCTCAGTACGATTAGAAAAATATTATTACCGCAAATAATTTTAATAACCAATAACAGCCTACTTATAATAAAAGACAAGTCACTTTCTAAACATTTTTAATTTGGCTCTTAATGTATCTGTAAAATCTAAATTGCCATGATGAAATTTACCCGAAAGTGACTTTAGAGGGGACTTTACCATTATTGTATTTTATAATGTCATACTTTGTATAAAATCTGCGACAAAATACCTAATATTGTTAAATTATTTCTTATTTTACTGATGCGATTATTATATATATATATATATATATAATTGATAGTAGATATATCTGAATTTCCAGCAATATACTAAATTACAGAATTAGTCTATCTTGGGAACATCTTTGGCGTATAAAATTGGAACATTAATGTTATATCCTGAGGATATTGTGAGATATCCTTGGGACATTCCAGGGATATCGAGATTTCCGCCCTGTACGATATTATTTGCGATATCCCTAGGATCTACTGGGACATGCCTACTATAGCCTGGGAGATAAATGGGATAACTCTGCGATACCGCATGATGTTAGAGAAACTTCGGGTAGAATTTTAAGTGTTATAGATTTAATTGTGGAAGTAAGACAATATGAAATCATTTAAAGCATATAAAGAACAGACGTAGAACACAATAAATTGATAGAAAATACCTGAATTACGAGAGAAATAGTCAAATAGACGTAGCAACATATTTTTGCATGGCGATTGGTGTCTGTGGTCCCGTAACGAAGGAAGACGTATGTATCTGAGTCTATGTTTTAGAAATAAATAGACATACTAACATTGAAATATGTTAAAAGGAAAGTCTATTTTAAAATAATATTATGCGCAGACAATTACCTGTTTATAGTTATTAACTAAAAAACAATATTATTATATTAATCATAATTATAAGTTATAAGCTACCTTAAATATCAACTTCTTATCTCCGATGCAGGTGAAATATTGTAGCTAAGTGTAAGACTTAAATAAAAATTAAGATATTTAAAAATCTTGCCGAAATTACTTTTCACGAATTTACACAAATTAACAAGGAGCTCCAATTCTGGATTATTCCAAAGCAAGATTTACGGGGGCTCCTAGCGAATTCTTCTCAGCTTGCCCCAATTATTTTCTCTTTACTGGGCATATACGCGACTAGAAAGCAACTTTCCTTCTTGACTACGGTACTAGAAAAAAGAAACTAATTCTGGAGGTTTCTGTAATTCTGGATTCTGGTGGTCGAGGTAATTTAAAAAAATTAATAAAAATAGCATTCCTCGGGACTTAAGTCAGCGATACCAAGTTTATCAGTAAAAAGGGCGACTACTAAGCTTACAACGGATCCTA
Organism: Druon quercuslanigerum; assembly: GCA_010014905.2. Lineage (NCBI taxonomy): Eukaryota > Metazoa > Arthropoda > Insecta > Hymenoptera > Cynipidae > Druon > Druon quercuslanigerum. The sequence continues at coordinate 1,152 of JAAAKG020080342.1, read as the reverse complement.
TATGCCCTCAGGCAGCGTTTGCCAAACTAGTGCCGTCGGCAGATTAGCCTGCCGCCGGCAGGGGGAAGCCAACCCAGGCAGGCTTCCCGCTGCGAGCAGAGAGCCACTTTCAAGTACCTTTCACAAATGACCCTTTCATTGTTATGAAATAACAATAACTGGAATTATATAAAGACTGCGCTTAGTTATTAGAAAAATTAGAAAAATTTACCAATCTTGTGAATGTTGCAAAAGTGCTATAACACTTTAAGGTGTTATCAGATTTGTGTGAAGTTCCGAAAAGCGCTTACCTTCGATTAATTTGAAACTCCATATACCTATGTATTTTGACGCGCTAATCCCGAATATGATAGTGAAAATATCCGAAAATTTGATTTTCATGGTGAAAACCATGAAAACCCCATAAAGATCATGTTTTTTTACGTTTATCTCAGTAAATAGTGAAAATTTATAAAAAAAGCTTCTAATAAAAGTTGTAAATCCTTTGAAAATACATATTTTATGTTGAATATCTTTTGACCATAGGACTGACAGTTTTCGAGAAAATAAGGGAAATGTTGGTACGAAGTGTAGAGTTGCTTAAGTCACACGCGATGCCCTTTTCAACGTGTAATGGGGGGCGGGAAGGCAACCCTATGACTGGCCACAGAAATAGCGTAGGTAACACACGACCTCCTTTCCAACGTCTCATGGGAGGGAAGGCACCCCTGTGACTGGCCACAGAAATAACTTGAGTCACACACGACCCCCCTTCCCAACGTCTCATGGGGGGGGGATCCACAAAGCAACTCAAGTTACACACGACCCCCTTTCCAGCGTTTCATGGGAGCGGAAAGGCATCCCAATGACTGGTCACAAAAATAACTTAGGTCTCACACGACCCCTTTCCCAACGTGCCAGGGGGGGGGGGAGGAAAGCACCCGTATGACTGACCACAGAAATAACTAAGGTCACACACGACCCCCTTTCCAACGTTTCATTGGGAGGGGGGCGGGGAGGTAGACCTATGACAGGACACAGAAATAGCTTATGTGACACACAACCTCCTTTACAACTGAATAATATATATTTTTGGATTGGGGTGATTGCTAGAGAGATTGATCAGCAACCTGGGTCGGAGCAGTGTTGCGGAGTGAACGTGTTATTTAAATA
>JAAAKG020080332.1:0-16833 GCA_010014905.2 Druon quercuslanigerum | reverse complement strand
TAATAAAAATTCAACGATTTAGTTAAAAGTTAAAAAATTTGGTTATAAATTGTTAAAAGTTTAAACAGTTTGTAGAAAATTCATTTTATTAGTTAAAAACATTTTTTTTTTCGAAATTGAAATATCTTTTTGAATTTTTTTAAAGTCAATTTTTAAAATTCAAACTTAACTTTTCAATTTTAAGTTCATAAACATATTATAAATATAATTAAAATAAAAATTTAAATATAAATTGTTGTTTATTTGAAATTACAAATATCATATATTTCGATGAGAAATACTCTTTTTTATTAAAAATTGGATGAAAGTTGAACTTCTTTGTTAAAAATCAATTAATTTTTTTTAGAAAACTCATCTTTGTGGTTCAGAAATTCAACAATGTGTATACAATTTCAACTATTTTCCGTAAAATTTATTTATTTTATTTTCAAGTTCAACTGTTTGTTTGCAATTGAAACTAATTGGTCTAAAATGGATTTTTGTTTATTCCTTGAAAATTAGTTCATTAATTAATATTTACTTATAATTAATTTAAATTAACTTAAGATCTTAAAGGGCTTATAAATTTGAATTATTTAGAAAAAGGAACGAAAACGGAATCAGCTGTTCGCCCTTTGAGTCGACATTTTTTCTACGCCAGCGCCACCGTGGAGAATTTAAGAACTAAATTTACCAAGGTTCAGAGTTCTTTGTCCCCTTTTTTCGAGGAAGTACAAACATACATTTTTTTTAAACAAATAAATTTGGCATATCAAAGGAGATTTTCGTGTGAAAAAGCTGTGGAAATGAAAAATACAAGTGGTATTTTTGACAGGTGTCGACGCGACGTATTTTTTTTTGCTTTTTCTTGCGATTCCGTCTTCACGAAATTAATGCCCACGGACATTTTCCACGAATATCCGAATGCCAGAGGATATATTTATACTTTGTGTGAGAAAAATATTATTATATCGAGGGAGGGGGAATTTTTTGACCTTCCCTAACTAATCCAATCGTGACCACTCCTGAGCTTCTTCTCTCAGAAATGAAAAAATAAATGTTTATGCTTATTTAAAAGAAAATTGATTTTTTAAATTAAAATCAATTTTGCACTATTTTTACGAGCTTCTTAGTATTCGTGCTTATAAACATTTATTTTTAATCCACCGCTTCTCAGAATCTCTTATTTCAAGTACTTTTTCTTTCTGAATGTGAATTTATTATTAAAAATTATTTTTTTGGATAATTTTTTAAGTTGAATTTTGTTTTTCATCATTTTTGTAAGAAAAATTTATTTTTGAAGAGATTTTGCGGCATTTGAACAGGAATAATAAATTCACATTTTGCGAAATTATTTTTCAAGGTATTTCTGATAAATTTATTTTCTTGGTTTAGGTGAAATAAAAATTAATAAGACTTAATGAAACTTGAATGTCAATTTGAGCAATTGTTTGCAATTGAAACCATTTTTAAAAATAAATTATTGTATAAAAGACGGTTAGTTTAATAAAATGTGTAACTTAACATTTAAAAATTTTCTAAATTGAACATTTTAACCTTAAGGCTTCCAAAATTTCAAAATTTTAATTTGGATATTTATATTAATTAAAAAAAAAGAATTTAGTGTTATTGTCATCTTTCAAACTTTAAGGATTTTAGTTTTAAAAACTTAAAAATTTAATTATTCTAAAAACATTTTTAATTAAAAAACATCAACTAATTGTTGAAATTAATTTTTAACAAAATACATCAATTTTCAACTCATTATTTGACTTTTCAACTACAATAGATCAATTTTAAATAAAAACTGTAAGAATTAAATTTTTAGTTTAAAAATTTAATTAAAACAAAAATTTATCAAAATAGTCCAATTTACTACCAAAGAGACGAATTTTCAAACGAAAAACAATTTTCTTTAAAACAGTTAAATTATCAAACGACGGAAGAAATTTTTAACCAAAAATGGAATGGTAAAATTTTCATTTAAAAAATAAATATTTATCTAAATAATATAAATTTTTAATGTAATAGTTCAGTTTTCAAACCAAAAGATTAATTTTCCATCAAAAAGGACAAATTTTCAACAAAGTATATAAATTTCAAACTAAAAAAAATATTTCGACCAAAAATGGAACAATTTTATTTTTAATTTGCGAAATTAGTTTTTAACAGAATAAACTAATTTTCAACAAACAAAATTTATTGTCTACGAAATAATTGAATTTCCAGCCAAACAGATGAATTTTCAAGAAATTTGATAAATTTTCTATACAAAATATTAATTATTAACAAAATACATGAGTTTATAAAAGAATTTTTAACCTTATTTCATTTTTTATTTAGAAAAAAATTTTTGATCGAAAAAAAGTAATAAGACTTTTCCACTAAAAGAGTAAATTTGCATGCAAAAATGAAATAGTCAAAGTTTTAGTTAAAAAATTAATCTTCAAACCAAGTAAAATAAATTTTTAACGAAATAGTGTAATTTTTAACCCAAAAGAATATTTTTTTAGTGAGAAGAACAAATTTTAAACAAATTATATAAATTTTAAAGTAAAAAATATAAATTTACAAACTAAAAATGTAATAGTTAAACTTTCAGTTAGAGAAAGAAATTTTCAGCTAAAAAAAAAATTTCAACAAAATAGTGACATTTTCAACCAAATGATCTAATTGTAATCCAAAAATAAAACAGTTTAATTTATCAGAAAAAACTTTAAGTTTTAAACATATAAAATAAATTTTTAACTATTAAGTTCAATTTTCAACCCGAAAGATGAATTTTCTACAAAAAAAAGTTTGTTCAACAAAACACATGAATTATTAACCAAAAAAGACAATTTTTAAAAAAATTCATTTTTTTATTTAATTTATTTATTTTTTAAAAATAAATTTACCACAAAAAAAATATATTTTACATTATTTCTAAACTAAGCAGGATATATTTTTAACCAAAAATACATACTAAATTTAATTAGGTTAAATTTTCAGTTAAAAAAATTGTTAATAACATTTTTTTTTTAAATAGTTAAATTTGTAATCAAAGAAATAATTTTTACCTAAAAAGATCAAGTTTTAACTAATGAGATTGATTTTCTATAAAAAAGGAAAGTTTAAAAAAGGTGAAATTGATTCAAGTTTCAGTAAATAAAAATAATTTTCCATTAAATAAAATTAATTTTCTACGAAGTAATAAAATTCCTTACAAAAAATGAATTTTCCAATCTAAATAATAAATTTTCTGTTCAATCAAAAAAGATCATTTTCACACAAACAAAAATATAATCTAAGGCACTCCAGTATATAGCCCGTCCCCCCTCCACAACATCCTCTTCCCCTCCCTTTTCCAATTTCTTCCTTATATACTTCCCTCTCTTCTCGCTTTACCTAGTTACACTCCTCTCACGTAGCCTACCTCCCCTCCCCTCATCTCCCCCAATTTCCCGCCACTTACCCTCGTTTCCCCTCACGCCCCTACTTCCCCTCCTATCATTCTTCCTTACTTTCCTTACTTCCCACACTTTCTCTCCCTTAATTTCCCCTACTTACTTTTCTTTAATTCCTCTTACTTACTCCGCTCCCTCTCCCCTTTCTTCCCCTATCACGCCTCCCCTTATAAGTTGTCATTTGTCAATGAAAGAAAAAAATTTCTAAATAGCCATTCAGAGGAACTTTATTCATTTAGAGGAATTTCAATTCATCCTTTTTGCTCTACCCGGTTTGTCTCAAATCAATTTTATATTCAAAAGTGCCACAGCTAGCAGACAAAAAATTTTTTTTCCTACTTCCCTTTTTCCCCTACTATCCCTTCCCACACTTAAACCCTCGCTTCCCCTCCTTTCTCAAACTTTTTCCTCATATATTTCCGCCTCTCCTAAGTTCCCCTAGTTCCGCTCTTCTCACATACCCTACTCACCCCTCCCTCATTTCTCACCATCTACCTTATTTCCCCTCACGCCCTTACTTCCCCTCATATCATTTCCCCTTACTTTCCTTACTTCCCGTACTTTCTTTCTCTTCATTTCCCTCCCTTACCTTCCTTTAATTCCTCTTACTTACCCCCCCCCCCCCGTTTGTTTTCCTATTGTCCCCGACCTTGTAAGTGGTCATTTGTCAATGAAAGGAAGAAATTTCTAAATCGCCATTCAGAGGAACTTCATTCATTTAGAGGAATTTCAATTGATCCTTTTTGCTCTATCCGCTTTGTCTCAAATCATTTTTATACTCAAAAATGCCGCAGTCAGCAGAACAAAATTTTTTTTCCTACTTCCCTTCTCCCCCTACTATCTCTTCCCACACTTAAACCCTCGCTTCTCCTCCTTTCTCAAACTTTTTCCTCATATACTTCCGCCTCTCCTAACTTCCCCTAGTTCCGCTCCTCTCACTTACCCTACTCACCCTTCCCTAGTTTTCCACCAATTTACTTCCCTTACCTTCATTTCCCCTCACGCCCCTACTTCTCCTCATAACATTTCCTCACTTTCTGTACCTTCTTTCCCTTCATTTCCCTTCATTTAATTCCTCTTACTTATCCCCCCCCCCCCTTACCGCTTGTTTTCCTATCGCCCCTCCCCTTGCAAGTTGTGATTTATCAACCAAAGGAAGGAATAAGACATTTTTAAATAAAAAAAAAATTTCTTTCATATTTTTCATTCGGTGAAACTAATTGTCCTTTTTGCCCTATCCGGCTCGTTTAAATTCTGTTTTAAACTCAAAAGTGCCGCAGCTAGTAGTCCGGGATATTTTTCCTCGGTTTGGAGTCGAAGTGGGTGGCGATTTATCAAAGCGTTTCTTGAGGCCGTATATTTTTAAAATCTCTCTTATATGCAACGTCGTGGCAGGGACCAAAAATTTGTCTTTGCGCCAAAAGGCGAAAGTGAACGTCCTGAGCATCGCCTAAAAATACTTGTGATCTTGTAGAGACCGTCTTGGTCGTATTCGTCGTACTCGTAGCCGTTTCTCTACTTTTCTGCATTTTTTCTCTTTCTTCCCAGCTGCAATCGGAGTTTATTTTTTCCTCATTCTGAGAATTGCGAATGCGGGCGCTTTTTCCGGCATTTTTAATTCGAGTCCGGTCTGACTTCCCAGTACAGGTAGTAGGTGTATTTATTTTGGAAAGCCAGAGGATCGTCGACACGAGATGACACGACACGGCCAGCAGTTCATCGAGCCCGAAAAGCTCGGATGAAAAATATTCGGCTCGTTGACCGCTCGCCTCGCCGAGCGCTGCCGAGTGCCGTGCCGAGTGCCGTGCCGAGTGCCGTGCCGAGCGCCGAACGCCGAGCACCACGAGAATTCATTGCCAACCACGTTGACGCGGCTTTATTTATTTTGTCACGCAATAAACAGCCTCGGGTTCGTTATACGCGCAGTTAGAGGCCAACTCGACATCTACGAGTGACACGTGTGCAATTTTCCCTCATTTCGAGGAAATTTTCCGCAATCTTAGAATGCAGCCTCTAAATTTAATTCAGTCACAATTTCACTGATCAAATTAACCAGACATATTTTTCACTGAATAATCGGCCATTTTTTAATCACAAAAGAATAGATCTGCACAGATTATTCAATCAATCCTTCTGACTGAATCAATCAGTCACTTGAAATTACTGACTTTCTGTCAATAGAAGTTTCTGAAAATTTAATAATGATTTAATTACTCTAATGTAATCATTCAAAGTGACTGATTTAATTAGTGGAACTTACTGATTGCATCTTTCTAAATGACTAATTACATTGATGGGTCAAATTGGCTGATTTGAACAGTGACAAATGTTGTTGTTCTAAAAAATTAGAAATGACAGATTTACTCAATGAAAGTTACTGGTTACAACAATCAAAATGACTAAATAATTTAGTGAAAGAACAACTAAAAAATAATTATTTAATTAGCGGAAATTACAGTTTAGATCATTCAAAACGACTGATTTCATTAGTGAAATTTACTGGTTGCATTATTCAAAATGAGTGATTACATTGGTGGGTCAAATTGGCTGATTTAATAAGCGACAAATTCTGTTGAATCAACGAATTATAAATGACAAATTTATTCAATGACAATTAAAAAAAATGGTTGATTTAGTGAAAGCTACAGTTTAGATTATTCAAAATGACTAATTTAAGTAGCGAAATTCACTGGTTGCATCATTCAAAATTACTGATTACATTGGCGAGTCAAATTGGCTGATTTGAACAGTGAAAAATGTTGTTGACCCAACGAATTAGAAATGACAAACTTACGCAATGAAAGTTACTGGTTACAATAATTAAAATGACTAAATAATTTAGTGAAAGGAACATTCAAGAAGAATGATTTAATTGGTGAAAATTACAGTTTATGTAATTCAAAACGACTGATTTAATTAGTAAAATTTACTGGTTGCTTTATTCAAAGTAACTATTTACATTGGTGAGTCAAATTAGCTGATTTGAACAGTGACAAATGTTGGTGACCCAACGAATTAGAAATGACAAACTTACTCAATGAAAGTTACTGGTTAGATCAATTAAAATTACTAAATAATTTAGTGAAAGGACCAATAAAATGAATTATTTAATAGGTGAAAATTAAAGTTTAGATAATTTAAAATGATTGATTAAATTAGTGAGATTTACTGGATGCATAATTCAAAATTACTCATTAAATGGACGAGTCAAATTGGCTGATTTGAACAGTGACAAATGTTTTTGACCCAACGAATAATTAATGACAAATTTATTTAATCAAAGTTACTGGTTAAAACAATCAAAATGCCTAAAAATTTAGTGAAAGGACCATTAAAAAAATGATTTAATTAGTGAAAATTACAGTTTAGATCATGAAAAACGACTGATTTAATTAATGCTATTAACCAGTTGCATTATTCAAATTGACTAATTACAGTGGTGGGTCAAATTGGCTGTTTTGAAAAGTGACAAATTCTGTTGAATCAACGAATTATAAATGACAAATTTACTCTATGAAAGTTACTCGTTAGATCAATCAAAATGAATAAATAATTTAGTGAAAGGACCATTCAAAAAGAATTCTTTAATTAGTGAAAATTACAGTTTAGATAATTCAAAACGACTGATTTAATTAGCGAAATTTACTGGTTGCTTCATTCAAAATTACTGATTACAGTGGTGGGTCAAATTGGCTGATTTGAACAGTGACAAATTTTGTTGACTCAACAAATTATAAATGACAAATTTTTTCAATGACAATAAAAAAAATTGTTTATTTAGTGAACGCTACAGTTTAGATTATTCAAAATGACTGATTTAATTAGCGAAATTTACTGGTTGCATTATTCAAATTAACTTTTTACATTGGTGAGTCACAGAATAGCTAAAATTTCAGTAAAAAACATTATTTTGTAATCAGATAAAATAAATATTTAGCAAAATATGTCGAAATCTCCTCTTATTTCCCCTCACCTCATTTCACTAACTTCCGCTTCCCTTATGAGTTATTAATAGTGAGTTATGAGTTGTAAGTTCTAAGTTTTGAGTTATGAGTCCTGAGTTGTGAGTTATGAGTTGTGAGTTTTAGGTTTTGATTTGTGAGTTGTGAGTGGTCAATTTTGCGTGATGAGTTCTGAGTTCTAAGTTTTGAGTTATGAGGCCTAAGTCGTGAGTTCTAAGTCGTGAGTTGTGAGCTGTGAGATGTGAGATGTGAGTTGTGAGTTGTGAGTTGTCAAAGAAAGGAAGGAATTTTGAACCAAAAATGGAAACGTTAAATTTTTAGTAAAAGAATGAAGTTGTAATCGGGTAAAATAAATTTGCATAGAAATAGTTGAACTTTAAACCCAAAAGATTAATTTTATACAAAAAAAAAATTTTCAAGGAAATACGTGAATTTTTAAGTAAAAAATCTCAAAAATTTTCAACCGAAAGTAGAACTCTTAAATTTTCAGTTAGAAAAACAAATTTTTAGTAGAAAAAGAAAAATTTTTAACTAAATATTTCATTTTTAACCAAAAATATAATATTTAAAATTTCAGTAAAAAAATTATGTTGTAATCAGCTAAAATAAATATTTAACAAAATATGTCGACCTTTCCTCTTATTTCCCCTCACCTTATTTTACTTACTTTCACTTCCCTTATAAGTTTTGAGTAGTGAGTTATGAGTTGTGAGTTCTGAGTTGTGAGTTGTGAGTTCTGAGTTGTGAGTTTTAGGTTGTGATTTGTGAGTTGTGAGTTGTCAATGAAAGGAAGGAATTTTGAACAAAAAATGAAATACTTAAATTTTCATTAAAAAAATGAAGTTGTAATCGGGTAAAATAAATTTGCATAGAAATAGTTGAACTTTGAACCCAAAAGATAAACTTTATACAACAAAAATTTTTTCAAGGAAATACGTGAATTTTTACTTAAAAAAGCTGAAAGATTTTCAACCAAAATTAGAACGCTTAAATTTACAGTTAGAAAAAGAAATTTTAAACAAAAAGTATAACAGTTAAATTTTCAGTTAGAAACATAAATTTTTAACTAAATATTTCATTTTTAACCAAAAATAGAATAGCTAAGATGTCAGTGAAAAAAATTAGGTTGTATTCAGATAAATTAAATATTTAACAAAATATGTAGATTTCCTCTCACCTCATTTCACTAACTTCCGCTTCCCTTATGAGTTGTGAACAGTGAGTTATGAGTTGTGAGTTCTATGTTTTGAGTTATGAGTCCTGAGTTGTGAGTTCTAAGTCGTGAGCTGTGAGATGTGAGTTGTGAGTTGTGAGTTGTCCAAGAAAGGAAATACGTGAATTTTAAAGTAAAAAAGCTAAAATATTTTCAACCAAAAGTATAACGCTTAAATTTTCAGTTAGAAAAACAAATTTTTAGTTAAAAAAAGACAAATTTTGATCTAAATATTTCATTTTTAACCCAAAATGGAATAGCTAAAATGTCAGTAAAATTAGTAAATTTAAGTTAATTAAATTAAATTAGTAAATTAATAAGTTTTAAATAGTGAGTTATAAGTTGTGAGTTCTGAGCTATATGCTGTGAGTTGTGAGTTGTAAGTTGTGAGCTGTGAATTTTAAGTTGTGGTTTTTTAATTCTGAGTGATTTCCTAGTCGTGAGTTGTGAGTTCTGAGTTCTGAGCTATAAGTTGTGAGTTGTGAGTTCTGAGTTATAAGTCGTGAGTTGTGACTTTTAAATTGTGATTTGTAAATTATGAGTTCCTAGTCGTGATTTGTGAGTTGTCAGTTGTGCGTGATGAGTTCTGAGTTCTAGGTTTTGAGTTATGAGTCCTGAGTTGTGAGTTCTAAGTCGTGAGCTGTGAGTTGTGAGTTGTGAGTTGTGAGTTGTGAGTTGCCAGAGAAAGGAAGGAATTCTTAACCAAAAATGAAATAGTTCAATTTTCAGTAAAAAAATTTATCATAATGGACAAATAATATAAATAACAAAAATAAATTAGATTTGAGAATTGAGGGAAAATCTGTTCAAACTTTTCGTTAGGTTTAACCAGCTTCTTGGAGGTAAAGTAAAAAGTAAAAAGTAAAAAGTAAAAAGGAAAAAAGTAAAAAAATATTGAAAATGCGGAATGAGTAAAAAAGGCTAATGCTTCCACATTACTGTAAAATTTCTCAAGCGAAGGTCAACGTCTTTGCATGCATGAATCTTTCTCTCTCTCTCTCTCTCTCTCTCTCTCTCTCTCTCTCTCTCTCTCTCTCTCTTTGCTCACCTGCTTCTCTCTGGTCTTTTTGCTCGACCGTGACTAACGCTCTGCCAGTGACTCCGAATCGTACTGCAACTGCGATATGCGTCAAATCCATAAATAAATCTTGAAAATGAGGGGAAGGAACGTGAATCACTTTAGGAAAAGCGATAATTAATTTCATCAAAGATACATACATATTTCATAGTTTTATATTTTTTTCGAAACCCCCAAGGTAATTATGGCTAGCTCTCTTTATCACTATCCACTTACACTTTGACGCCCAAGAGAAATAATTGGACATTTATTTCTGGGTTCGTTAGTACATTCGAATCAATTTCAAAGAGCCAATCAGTTTTAAAAAAAAAATGACAAAAATATTCTCACCGTTTTTTTAACTAGTGGAAAAAAAATTTCAAAAAATTTCTCACCCTTAGACAAGTCGATAAATATTTTTGATAGATATTTTTGCAAAAAAATTGTTTTTCGTAAAATTGAAAAAGAGCATAAAATAGTACAACATTTTTTGGCAACTTTAGGTAAAAACTAACAAAATTGTATTTTTCGTTATTTTTTTTAAATATTATGTTTCAACCAAAAATGGTATTATTAGTTTTTATTTTCTAAGGTCATTCACTTTCAAAAACATAACTAAAAAAAAAATTAACAAATTTATTTTTTCCATGCACAAAAATTAATTTTTTTTTTAAATTAATAGTTTTCAGCTTTATTGCTTAAATGCGATATTGAATTAATAAAATACCAATAAGAAAATTCAACTATTTAAATCTACAAGTTACTTTTTTTAATTTTACTGCGTGGTTGAAAATTTAATTATTTTTTTAAAAATCCAAATATTTTCTTAAAAAGTTCCTTTTTTGGTGAAAAATTCAACAACTTGGTTGAAAGAGAAATTCCTTGATAAAAAATTAATTGTTTTAGTTAAAAATTAGTATTCTTTTAAAAATAAAAAATGTAATTATATCATTTTTATTTAGAAATTTATCTGTTTTTATTAATAACTCAACTTTTTGGTAGAAAATAAATCTTCTGGATAATGAAATACCCTTTGGTTAAAAAATTAGGCTTTTTGGTTGAATATTGAACTCTTTTTTTGATAATTTGTGTTTTTTTAAGATTCATCATTTCAGCTCAAAATTCATCTCTTTGATTGAATATTGAACTATTTTGTTGAAAACCCTTACTTATTCTAGTTGAAAATTATTTTTGAAATTAAATTTTTTTAAACTTTAAAAGTCAATGAGAATTAAAATTTTTTTAGTTAGAATTTTTTGTATTTTATGAAAATTCGTATTTTTTGTTTGAATTCAATTGCTTTAGATTTCAAACAAAAATGTTTGTCGGTCAAAAAAAATAAACTACGTGTTTAGAGTTGAACTACTTTTTGAAAAATTTATTTTGCATTCAAATTGAACGGTTTTGTAAAAAATTTGTTGTTATTTTTTTGTCTTTAAAATTCAACAATTTAGTAGAAAATTTAATCCATTAGATTCAAAATTAACATTTTGTTGACAAATTTTATTTTTCGTTAACAATTCAACTGTTTGACTAAATAATTTAACGATTTGGTTGCAAATGAAACTCAGGAATTGAAAACTTCACTATTGGTAGAAGATTAACTTTTCTATTGAAAAATCTTATTTTATGTTGAAAATTTAGCTCTTTTGTTCGAAAATTCAACTTTTTTATTAAAAATTTTTTTATAAAAAATTTTTCTAGAAGAAAAAGTTTTTTAACAAAATAAATTCATTTTAAACTAAAAAAAATCAAGACGAGACGGGGCTCAAAAAGAAACGAGACTCAAGACGAGACGTGGACTCTAGACGAGGTGCGAATTGAGGCGAGACGGGATTCAAGACGAGGCACGAGAGAAGTACGAGACGAGACGAGACAAGACGAGACGGAAAGAGGCAAGGCAAGACGAGACGAGACGAGACGAGACGAGACGAGACGAGATGCAAAAAGTATTGTAAAGGTAGAGTAATCCATTTGAAATGAAAGTATATCAAAATATATCGCAAAATTCAAATAGACCTAAATTCATGATTTTTCTTGTTTTAGTGATTTATTTAGAAAACCTTGTCATGATGAATGTAAGCAAATTTAGATATTGACATTGCACGTGTATGGAAACAAAGGGAATAAGTCATCATTATAAAAAAGTAATAGATACAATGAACAATAAATATAAAATATGATATGCCATATGCGGTGGCAATAAAGATAAATTGCGTAATAACTGTAACAATTATCCGGATCATACCTCATAATCACTATAAATCAATTGCAGACAGAATATAATTCATGTGCGTTATAATACATCATTTTGCATTAGCAACTATTTTATAACTAGCATTGTTAGGAAGTTGATAAAAATGTTTAAATATTTACAATTTTTTAGTTCAGGCAATTTGATTATGAAATTTCCTATTTAGAGGGTTTTAAAGTAAAATAATCTCAGTAAAGTAGTGGTAACGATTATTAATAATTTATTTATTTAAACAATTAACAAATTTAGCAAACTGCAAAATTTTTTATCAGGTTTAGGTTTAGGTTTAATTTTTTATTAGGTTTAGTTATAAAAACTGTCAGATTTGTGGCTTACAAATTTAAAAAATTTTAAAAAGAAATTCAATTTTCTTGACGAAAGAGAACAAATGTCAAGGTTTTTGAAAGATTAGGAGTCATTTTAAATTTTGAAAACCTGAATTTTATGGGAAAAATTTTTTGGCCTCAAGACAATAAGAGATGAGGTTCAAGACGAGACGAGACTCAAGACGAGACAAAATTCAAGGCGAAATTCAAAGCAAAATCGAGATGAGGCAAGGTCGAGACGAGGGAAGGTCGAGACGAGGCAAGGTCGAAACCAGATGAGAGAGGACATTTTTTTCTATTGTTTTATTTATTATTTGAAGAATAATACTATCTTTCTGAAAATATTCCACTCTCACTTATTTCCAAAGAAAAATATTTTTAAAAATATACGTAAATAGATACTAAAGGTAAGACTAGACGAAATTAGCCTTAAGACAAGACGAGATGAGGTTCAAGACGGGACGAGGCTCAAGACGAGATAAATTCAAGGCGAGACGAGACTCGAGATGAGGCCGGAAATGAAGCAATATAAGGCCCAAGACGAGACAAGAATCAAGACAAAGCACGAGATGAGTTAACTAATGAAAATAGTAGAATGAAAGCGAAAATAGGAAATTTTTTCTTATGAATTTATTGATTACCCAGCATGGATATAAATTGCAATATAAAAAATTTTTGAGTGATCAAAAATTTATTTTCATAAAAAAGGCTAAATCGAATAAATTACTATTTACTTAAAAATAGCGTCATTATTTAATCTTAAAAAAAATTATTCTTATTATTCTGAATTTTGCTAAACTTTCAACCGTTTATTTACAGACACAGAAAAGTTTTTGAATGATAATTCCCGAATCTAAACAATTAAAAAAATGGTTTTAATGTTAAATAAATAATTAAATATCAAATATTGTCATTAAAATTAAATTATTTTATTTTATTTAGTATGTTATTATTAAAACTTTTTTTGTATTAATAGTTTCAATTATTTTATAATTTGATGGTTTAGCACACAATTAACAAAAATAATGTACTATTGATTTAATAAATAATTTTAATAAGCAGTAATGTCAATTTAAAGCTGAAAAAGTACTTTCTTTGGTTAATTTAATTTAAAATATCTGACTCTAGAATTGAATATTTTCTTCTGAATAGGTTCAAGTAGTATTATGTCTTACTAGCATCGATTCTTACTACTGAAATCGTGTTCTCTCCCTGCATTACGTTCAAATTTACTTCGTTTTTATTTTTACATTTTATCGATATTTTTGTTATTTTTTCTTATATATGGCTATTTATTTATTATTTATAGCTATTTATCTACTTATTTTATTTAACTAACATTTTTTCTTAATTATGATAATTTTTCTCATATCTTTTTAACCTAAAGTACCTAACATGAGAAAACTTTTGGGCAAAAAATGTCCATGTAGATATTTGAAAATCGTAATTACAATACTGAAAAAAATAAAAATTTTAACAGTTAGGGTGGCCGCAAAACTTTATTTTCAAAATTCCCTGCCCATTCTATGATTAATTTTTCATTTTCCCTAAACAAGACGAGGCAAGATTTAAATGAGACAAGGAAAAATCGAGCCGAGGCAAGATCGAGACGAGGCAAGATCGAGACGAGGCGAGGTCGAGACGAGGCAAGGTCGAGACGAGGCAAGATCAAGACGAGGCGAGGTCGAGACCAGCTGAGAGACGACATTTTTTCTATTGTTTTATTTATTATTTTTCCTACTTTAACTAATTTTTATCTACGAAGAGTCATTACACCATCGAAAGAAGCATGAAAAAAGCATTTATATTTTCTTACTGGGTGCTAGTGAAGAATAATAACATAAATTAACAATAAAGAACATGTTAATTTATTAAAACGATAATTACTTATTCTATAAATTTAAAAACAAATAATTACAAAGATGACTGATTCCTCAGAAAACATTTCGAAACGAGCATCTCTACTCAATAATTTCTAAAACCGAAATTCCAAAGAGCTTATAAAATTCGCATCAGCGGCCAAACAAAACGAGAAAAATTAATAGGCCAATTTATATACACTTGGACCCTGAGACCCGAGGACGAGACGGAGGTCAAGACGAGGCGAAATATATAGGGTAACGAGACAAGACTCAAAAAGTATTGAGACTGAAGACACAAGCCGAGACAAAATCGAGACGAGATCGAGACCCGAATAAATACAAAACGAGACTCAAGACGAGGCAAGACGATTCCTAAAACAAGGCAAGACTCAAGGCAAGGTACGAGATGTGATGAGACATGGCCCAAGACAAAACTATATTTACATGAGAAGAATCTGAGACGGGACTAAAGACGAGACTTAATACATGACAAGATCGAAACGAGACGAGGCAGGGTTTAGGCAAGGCTTTGCAAGATCAAAACAATAAGAGGCAATATCGAGACGAGACAAGGTCGAGACCAGATGAGAGAAATTTTTTAGATTGTTTTATTTATGATTTGTCCTAGTGTAACTAATTCAGTTCTTATTTAAAAATAAATTAACATTAAAGAACATTATTTGCTCACTTTCTCTCAAACTTAACTTTAGAGATCATTTTTTGGGAAATCAAGAAAACTTAAGAGGAGATTTTCATTTTTAATTTAAAAACACTTAATTACAAAGACAACTGATCCCTCAGAAAAGATTTTGAAACGAGTATCTCTACTAAATAATTTCTGAAACCCAAATTACAAAGAGCTTATAAAATTCGCATCAGTGGCCAAACAAAACGAGAAAAATTAATAGGCCAATTTATAAACACTCGGGCCCTATGACAAGATCGAAACCTGAATAAAGACAAGACGAGACAGAAGACGAGGCGAGACGATTCCAAAAACAAGGCAGGACTCAAAGCGAGGTACGAGATGTGATGAGACAAGGCCCAAGACAAAACGAGATTTAAATGAGAGGAAGTTGATACAAGACTAAAGACGAGACTTAATACGTGACAAGATCGAAGCGAGACGAGGCAAAATCGAGACGAGGCGAGGTCGAGACAAGGCAAGATCGATAAGAGGCAAGACCGAGATGAGGCGAGATCGAGACGAGATGAGAGACGAAATTTTTTCTATTGTTTTATTTATTATTTGTCCTACTTCAGCTAAATTTTTTCCTACGGAGAGTGATGAAATCATTGAAAGAAGCATGTATGTAATAGATAATATAGTTGAAAGTTGAGAATACTGAGAATAGATACTTGAGGAAAAGCAGAACAGTCTTTATCTGCAAAAAGTTTTGCATTTGCCTGAGGATCGTTAAAACACAAACTCGTTGCAGTTGTACTATCTTGTAAGAGCGATTAATTATTTCTGTCCGCATATAGATTAGAGTTGGCGATAGGTCCGTTGCGTTAGTATTGCGTTTAATAAGAACACGCGTCAATGTGTATTTTAATGGGGAGCGCTTGCACGAGATAAGATATTCTCTTTATTTCTCTGCCGAGGATGCGTAATTGCATTGAAAAACCGATAGCACGCGTGTGGCTCGCGACTCGCGACTCAAGTACGAAAAGGTGTTGAAAGTCCTGAACAAGTCCGCTTTTGCCGCTGCCTGCTTGTGTTTGTTATTTTGAAATATTTGCAACAACCACTCGTACATCATCTTGAGCAATGTGTATTCTTAATATCTTTTATCTTGCACACCTGCCTCAAATCTGTGTAATAAAGATTTTTATATCTTCAAGAAGCATTGTCTCTTGCTCTCTTCAAAATCATTTCAAACAATAGCGTTCTGTTTATTGACCTAATTTTTTTTTCTTTCAAACAGCATATGCGGCTAAATAAGAGATTGTTCGTCACTTCTAAGTTTGAAGGGCTTTTTCCTTTTTAGAAAAAACAAAATAAATTTCAAACATTTTACTGCATAGAAACAGTAAAATTCGTGATAATAAGCACCATAAGCCCACCAAAAAGGATTTCGTAGTCTATTCAGGCATTCAATAACTCACTTCCTCTGCTACCCTTCCCCCTAGGACACGGGGTAAAGTTGGCTACGGGTTCAAATTTGGTTAGGGTATGAGGTAAAGTGTGCTTGAAGTGCGGGGTAAAGTTGGCATGGATAAAGGGTAAAGTGGACTTGGATACGGGGTAAATCGGGCAAAGGTGTGGGGTGAAGTAGGCTAAGGTATGAGGTAAAATTGGTTAGAATACGGTGTAAAGTAAGCTAGAATACGGGGTAAGGTGGGCTAGGTTGCGGTGTAAAGTAGGCTAGAGTACCCGGTAGATTTAGCTAGGGAACGAGATGAACCAGGTTAGGGTATGGTGTAAAGTACGCTAGAATGAGGGGTAAGGTGGGCTAGATTGCGGTGTAAAGTGGGCTTGAGTACGGAATAAAGTGGGCTTGGGTAAAGGGTAAAGTAGACTGGTGTACGGGGTAAAGTGGGCTTGGATACGGGGTAAAACTGGGTAGGGTACGGTGTAAAGTATGCTAGAATACGGGGTAATGTAGGCTAAGTTGCGGTGTAAAGTGGGCTAGAGTACTGAGTAGATTTGGCTAGGGTACGAGGTAAAATTGGTTAGAATACGGTGTAAAGTAAGCTAGAATACGGGGTAAGGTGGGCTAGATTGCGGTGC
>JAAAKG020080321.1:0-16834 GCA_010014905.2 Druon quercuslanigerum | reverse complement strand
TGAATATCTGCATGTTAGGTGGGACAATCTTACCCTTTAAACATCTACATTTAAACATCCATTTTTCTCCGTGCAGTTTGCACTTTTGATTTTATTCCTTAAATTATAACCTAATTTAATTTAATAGACTTTATATAAATTCAATTTGTAAGTTTTCAATGTTGAATTATGCACGAATTTAAAATATTGAAAATTAAATAATTTTTTCTCGATATTATAAGTGTTAAGTTAGCCGCAAGGTTTAGTCGTTAGCGATCGAACGCGTTAAGCTTTCATTTGATGGTTCACAACCCATCTCAGCGTAATTGTTTAAATTAAACTGTGTATGGATGTTGTGTAGTAGTGGATGAATTTGCACAGAATCTGGTTGTATCAAGAATATTTTTTTCTGCTCGCGCACGAAATTTTACATGACTGGTATGTAGAATTCACATATCTAGAGCGGTAGACTTTGCCTTCTTTGATTGAAGCTGTAACTAACAGTTGACATCTCATTTTACCCAACTGTTAGGTAATCTTTATTATCTAGTTGTATTATTTCTTACTGAATCGCGAATAAGATTAAAATCAATTTATATTATAATATTTGATATTTTCATATCAAATATTACCCTATTTCATTTTACATGGCTGAAAGTGAAATTTCAATAAAAAGATATTTAATAAAATATTATGTGAAATTGAACACACAAATATTCTCTGTGTATAAACCAAGTCCTTATGAAATATAATTTTCAGGAAAGAATAAAGTAAAAGGATTAAAAATTTAAAATATAGGTCAGATAGTTCGGAAATGCAATGTGATCGTAATGTTATATTTTTCTGATTAAATTGTCAGATGAGGAGTCAAGAAATGACTGGAGGTCGAGGTGGTGATATAGAAACTGGAGGTGTTGAAGTGAGAGGAGATGGCCGTAAGCACACCGTTCATTGGTTTCGAAAAGGGCTGAGACTCCATGATAATCCTTCACTTCGAGAAGGTCTCATGGGTGCTTCGACGTTCCGATGTGTTTTTGTCCTGGATCCTTGGTTTGCTGGAAGTACCAATGTCAGCATCAACAAGTGGAGGTACTTTTAGACTGTGAATACGATAATTTATATTTAAAGGTTTTTCTAAATGTAAAAGTGCTTAGAAAATAAAAAGCAGAAAAATCAGAACTCATCCAATCTTGAAATTTTTAAAGTTCAGTATCCATTCTAGAGTATGGCTTTTTAAGTGGTTCCAAGCTTTAAAGATTACCAGTGAAACATATATCAGGGTTGCTACAGTGTCAGGGACTTCTGGAAAGCCAGGAACAGTCAGGGAATTTAAAAGAGGCGAGCGAATGTCAGGGATAACCTGAAACAGTCAAGAAGATTTCGATAAACTGCCGTTGAAGTTTAGCGGTCATCCATAAATTTCAAAGGCATTTTTCTAAAATTTGCACTGAGGCTTAATCCCTTACTTCTGCTTCTAAAAATCTTTCGAAGTTTTTATAAATTTAAGGAATGAACACACAATTTCATTATTTTGTTGAAAATTCAAGAAAGTCGATGAGTCAGAACTTTCGTTGAAAATTTATATTTTCAGTTTGAAAAGTCAACTGTTTTGTAGAAAGCTTAAAAAGTTTAAAAATGTAGCTTTTATTGTACAAATTAAATTTTGTGTGCTAAAAATGCACCTTTTTGACAGAAAATGAATCTGCTTTTGTTAACTATTCAACTATTGTATTAAACATTTGTCTTATTTGGTTGTATTCAACAGTTTTTTTTTTGAAAAAATTAAAGGCTGTCTCTAGTCGACCAGAAAATTCGGGGTAGTTGGAAAAGGGGATGGACTAGTCGTCCCTAAAATTCAGGATGACTAGCTAAGCTTTCTGAAAATGACTTCATTTCTAATCCCGAATTTCGGGACGACGGGACACTTCGAGAATTAAAATCTTTTTTGGTTAAAAAATTAATTTTTAAAATTTTATTTCATTAGTCGACGATCCATAATTTTAATTAAAAATCCTTCTTATGTTCAAAATTAAACTATTTTGATGAAAATATATTTAAAATTTGAAGAAAATTAATTTTTAACTAACAATTGAACTATTGCGTGTCTGCTTGAAAATCCAAGTAATTGTTTGAAATTTCATGTATTTTGTTAAAAATTCATCATTTTTGGTAAAATAGTAATCTTATTGGTAATCTTTACACTTAAAGATAAATTAATTCAACTGAAAATATAATTATTCCATGATGGATTGAAAATGTATCTATTCCAGTTGAAAATCCCTCTTTGAGGGGTTGACAACTAGTGAAGTCAGGTGTACACTTGTAATGAAATCTCCTGAAGACTCCTAAAATTTCTGAAATCTCCTGTAATATTTGAAGTCACTTGAATTCACTTGAAGTCAGTTGAATTCATTTGAAGCCACTTGAAGTCACGTGAAGTCGCTTGGATTCCCTTGAAATAACTTGAATTCACTTGAAGTCACTTGAATTCATTTTAAGTCATTTGAATTCTCCTGAAATGTCTGAAGTCGTTTGAATTCATGTGAATTCACTTGAAGTCGGTTGAATTCCCTTGAAATCACTTGAACTCACTTGAATTCTCCTGAAATATCTGAAGTCATTTGAATTCTTGTGAATTCACTTGAATTCACGTCAAGTCACTTTAATCCACTTAAAGTCACTTGAATTCATTTGAAGCTACTTGAATTCTCCTGAAATATCTGAAGTCATTTGAATTCATGTGAATCAACTTGAAGTCGGTTAAATTCCCTCGAAATCACTTGAAGTCACTTGAATTTCCTAGAAGTCACTTGAGTTCTCCTGAAATGTCTGAAGTCAATTCAATTACTGTGAATTCACTTGAATTCACGTCAAGTCACTTTAAATCATTTAAAGCTACTTGAATTCTCGTGAAATATCTGAAGTCATTTGAATTCATGTGAATTAACTTGAAGTCTGTTAAATACCCTTGAAATCACTTGAAGTCACTTGAATTTCCTAGAAGTCACTTGAGTTCTCCTGAAATATCTGAAGTCATTTGAATTCTTGTGAATTAACTTGAAGTCACGTGAAGTCACTTGAATCCACTTAAAGTCACTTGAATTCATTTGAAGTTACTTGAATTCTCCTGAAAGATTTGAAGTCACTTGAATTCTCCTGAAATATCTGAAGTCACTTGAATTCTTGTGAATTCACTTGAAGTCATTTGAATTCATGTGACGTCACTTGAAGTTATTTGAATTCATGTGAAGTCACTTGAATTTACTGGAAATCACTTAAAGTCACGTGAACTCACTTGATGGCACTTTAATTCATTTGAAGTTGCTTGAATTCTCCTGAAAGGTTTGAAGTCACTTGAAGTCACTAGATGTCACTTGGAGTCATTTGAAGTCACTGGAATTGTCCTGAAATATCTGAAGACATTTGAATTCGTGTGAATTCACTTGAAGTCACGTGAAGTCACTTGAATTCATTTGAAGTCACTTGAATTCTCCTGAAATATCTGAAGTCATTTGAATTCATGTGAATTCACTGCAAGGCACGTGAAGTCACTTAAATTCTCCTGAGGTCACTTTAATTTTTCTGAAGTCAGTGAAATCTTCTGAAGTGATTGAAATATTCTGAAGTTTCTTAAATTCAAAAGTACATATAGGGTGTACACCTGATCGGTCGAGTTGTCAACCCCTCGTCCGTTGATGATTGATCATTTCATTTGAACATTAATTTATATGGTTAAAGATTGAACTATTATGTTGAAATTTCTTTTTTTAGTCAAAAATTAGTTTTTCAGCCTGCAAATTTAATTGTCGCATGTTTGATTAAAAACTTATCTTTCTTAGTTAAAAATTAAATTATTTAGTAGAAAATTATTGTATTTTGTGAAAAATTATTTCTTTTGATCGAAAATTTAACCATTAGTTTGAACATTAATTTCTTTGGTTGACGCAGAATTAATTTATTTGTTTAAAAATTGAACTATTTTGTTGAAAATGCAGGTATTTTGTTAAAAGTTATTCTTTTTTGGAAGAAAATTAATTTTGTCAATTGAAAATTTATCTTTTTGGTTATAAGTTAATTTCTTTCGTTGAAAAATAAAATAAAATTTTTTTTTTAAATTGAACATGATGAAAATTTTATCTGAAAATTTGACTATCACAATTTTTGTTGCAAATTCTTCATTTTTATTTAAACTTCTACCATTATTTGGTTGAAATTTAATGCATTTCATTTAAAGTTCCACCTTCTGAGTAGAAAATTAATCTTCTTGGTTGAATATTTATCTTTTCAGTTGATAATTAATTTCTTTGTTTAAAAATTCAAAATGAAAGACAAATTTATAACATCCAGAGAAAATGAACAATTGGTCAGGAATAACAAATTGAAGATTTGTAAAGTAAATTGTATTGTATCTAATTTCAGAAACATACGATATGAAATGTGAGTTCAAATTATTCAAATTGGACTTCTAAAATTGAAAAGTATCAACTCTGAAACAGTAATAGCCTTTAAATTTAAAATAAGGAATAAAGCTGAAAAAGAGGATAGAACGAAGAATATAAATGGAATGGTTCTTTAGATTCCTTCTACAGTGCCTGGACGACTTGGATCGCTCTCTAAGGAAACTCAACTCGCGCCTTTTCGTAATCCGGGGTCAACCAGCAGATGCTCTTCCAAAATTATTTAAGGAATGGGGAACAACGAATCTCACCTTTGAAGAGGATCCCGAACCGTTTGGACGTATCCGTGATCTCAATATCTCGACTCTCTGTAAAGAGCTTGGTATCTCTGTACTACACAGAACATCCCACACTCTCTACAACTTAAAAGAGTAAGTCAAAATTAATAACTTTTTATTTAAAAAAACATTTTTCAATTAACAGTTTTAAATTCTTGAATTTTTTCAAAATATTTTGTATAATTTCTTAATTACGCGCGATAATGCGTAAAATCGCGGAAAACTGCAAGAAAGTCGTTTCTTATACACAAAAAAAGAAAAAAACAGTTAATAAAAGCTCTGGAGTTTAAATGGTTTAGTTTGTAATACAAAGTAAGAAAAGCTGAACAACATATTTTTATAAATAAAAATACACTGCATGTTCGAAATTCTTCTAATACAGTTCAATATATCAAAAAATGCAAACTATATATATACAAAAGGTGTCCCTGACTCAAGCGTCCAGACTTATATATCTGTATACAAATTAAAAAAATAATTAAAAATTCGTTTTCCAAAAATCAGTTGAAGTTTTAGTTTTTAAGTTATAAAATATTTAGTCTGGACCAATCAGGAGTGCGGCATAATTATACTCCCGTTCACAGACACGCGACTGTTTATACCACGCTCCTGATTGGTCCAGCATTAATATTTTGTATCTCAAAAACTAAAGCTTCAACTGATTTTTGGAAAAGGAATTTTCGATTTATTTTTGTAATTTTTATACAGCTATATAAGTGCGGACAATTGAGTCCAAGACACCCTGTATAAACACAAAATTGAATTTTTTGTAGAAAACGAACGCAATGCCAAGTTGCATGTTTTATTAAAAATGTAAGCCCAATTTAAATATGCTGTTACTATTTCGTATCAGAGTGGGAAAATAAATATAAATATTTTGATAAATGTTACAATATCTTAATTGAATTATAATCTCGTTTTCCATGGCACATTGTTACGGTCTACATCAGGATCGTTGTTTCTCCCTGAAATAGAACAGGCATACACATACTTATTCAGAAAATATATATGTCTACATATTGAGTATAATTTATATTCTCTACTATATAAATTGTACGTGACACGTTGATCGATTTTACCTCGTGTTATCCAGCATCAGTGTTGCTGCATCTAGCTTCGTTCTAAACGTTATTAGGTAGTGCATTCTTATTTTATTCAACGTGAACATTTTCTTAACATTTTATTTTTTTGAAGATTCGAATTATAAAATTTCTTTTATTCACATATGCATATTTTATTATAAAATTGAATTAGAAACAGTAAAAAACTTTGAATGTAAATACTCGAATTAGGATACCTTTTTGAACCTGTCAAGATTTTAGCTTAATGATCTTCTTTTAATAGTGATTCTATTTTAATAATCAAACAAATTTATTCAGTACACTTAAGTGAAAATATCGATTAGATTTTCGTGTTAGTGATGTGGTGGAGCTTAAGTGGTGGTGCGCCTTAATTACAAACTTCATTCCGGGTCTGAGTTACCATTAAACTGTAGCTAACGTGCTACAACATATATAGAAAATATATTTATAGCGCAAAAAACGCATGCATCTTAGATTATAAGTAATTCAGCAACAAAATAAAATTTCGACACTGAATATTTATCCAATGTTGAGTTCTTTAACATCGACTAATTCACTGTTCATAAATATCAAAATTAAAATATATTTAAATAATATTTAATTTTGTAAACCTTATAATCTCGAACAAGCGTAAAAATATGTATTCTTTTGAAAATCGTAACGTTCAGATTTTATCATTTTCATTTTTTGCAGTTCTAAAATTTGGACGTATCTTTCAAAATTGTCTACGAAGTATAAGAAAAACATTGTGCGTTTTATAAAATACATTTTTTATACGACTGCGGGGGAATATGTAATTTCTGCTTAATGAACTAATATAAAATTGAAAAAATTAAAAAGGAATGTTGTTTTAGGATAATAGAAAAAAATGGAGGAAGGGCACCCTTGACCTATCACCAATTTCAAAATATTGTTGCGAGTATGGATTCCCCAGAACTTCCTGCCCCTACAGTTACATTAGACTGTTTAGGGAATGCAATTACACCCCTTAAAGAAGACCATGACGACCACTTTGGAGTCCCTACCCTTGAAGAATTAGGTATAATTATTTTTATTCAATTTTTAATCAAATAGAAAACTTGTCAATCGAAATCGGATGATGCTAAGAACTTCCTCCGAGATCTTAAAATTTACTTTAGACGTAGGAAAAAAGTACGACGGAAGAATGTGTGGACACTAGGGTGGCCCAAAAATGCATGGCAAACTTTTTTTCATGCTAGAGGGAAACGATCCCCCTATTTCATTCCAAACCCGAAAAAATAAATTCCCTAATTTAAAAAAAGATAGTTTAACAGGTGCCGATTTTGACTTGAAGTGTATTAACGGGAAATTATAGAGGCTTGTAGAAAATTTTCATATAGCAGGCATATGGGTTTGACACTCCGAACAGACCGCTACGAGTCCCTGAAATTTACTCTAAATACCAAAAATGTCCATTTTTCATGAAATTGACCTTTTGAAAACTGTATTCTCGTTTTTTTTTAATTGGAATTATTTCTACTGTTGTAGTCGAATACTTATCAACATTATTAAATTAATTTTCAATAATATAAAAAAATGGAATTTTTTTAAATGTATATTTTATTTGGTTAAAAAAAAAAAAATTTCTATTGGTCTAGCGGAATATTAATTAAGACTCTTTTATTAATAAAAAATTAATAATATGTCTCTAGTGAAATATTTTAAACTTTTTTTGATTAATTTTTTAATGTTTAAACAATATTCAATTGTTTAAATAATTAAAAAAAATTTTCAATACAAATTATTACTGTTGGTCTAGGAAAATATTACACAACATTGTTTAATTATTTTGTAATTATGTAAACAAATTTAATTTGTCTAAAAAATGCATTTTAATTTGAATAAATTTGATCAGAAAAATGTACAAATTTTTTGGAAAAACTATTGTTTAAACAAATTAAAGGTTGTTGAAGTAAATAATAATTTATTGTTTATACAATGAAAATATATTTTGTAATAAATGTATGTTATTAACGATAATAAACTGCCTGTCAGATGAATTTTTAGCATTTTTTTTTATCAAGTGTAATTTGGTTACATAATAAAAAATTAATTAGCCAATATTGGTAAATATTCCATTAGACTAACAGTAATAATTTTCTTTAAATTTGAAACAGAGTTTCGGTTAGACTGTAGTAATAATTTGTAATAAGTAATAATTTTCATTAAAAAAACATTTTTGAAAAAAAACTTATTTACACAAATGGAGTTTGTTTAAACAATAAAAAAATATTATAACCAGTGTTAATCATCGTGCCAGTAAATAAATAAGATTACTTTTTAAGAAAAAGATAAGTTTTAAAAAATTGTTAAAACAAATTGCAGTTGTTTCAATATTTTAAAATTATTAAACCAATGTTAACAAATGTTACTTTAGACCAATAGTAATAATTTTTAGTGAAATAACGAATTAAAAAAAACATTTAAAAGAAATTCCATTTGTTTAAATAATTAAAAATTAATAAACTAATAATGATAAATATTCCACTAGATCAATTTAAATAATTTGAATAATTCTCTACAAGCCTCTACACTTTCCCGTCACATTTTTCCAAACCCTAAACAATTATTCCAAAAACTAAAAAAAGTAATTTTTCTCAATTTATTTTTCGTGGGAAACTCCGAGTTATAACCGGTATCTGTTAAAATAAAAAGTAATACAATTAGGGAATTTCTTTTTTCTGATTTTGAATGAAATGGGGGAGATCGTTTTCTCTCAAAAATACTATAAGGGGTTCTGTTCGAAACCGCGAAACTATAAAAATATGAGAAAGCATTTCCAATTTTAATAAAATTTCAGAATGTATTCGGGGGTGGCATAAAAAGGATACGGGTTGAATAGGGGCCATATTCATTATATTTTTTGGGGATTAATAAAAATAAATAACATCTTGGCTTCGCAGTTGGAAGATGAAAATATATTTAGCTAAAGTTTTCTTTTTCTTTTCAGGTTTTGATACTGATGGCCTTCTGCCTCCAGTTTGGGTTGGTGGAGAGAGTGAAGCTCTTGCACGTTTGGAACGTCATCTTGAAAGAAAAGCGTGGGTGGCGAGCTTCGGTCGCCCTAAAATGACTCCCCAGTCGCTACTTGCTAGTCAAACTGGCCTCTCGCCTTATCTACGATTTGGCTGTCTCAGTACAAGACTTTTTTACTATCAGCTGATCGATCTTTACAAAAAAGTAATATACTCATCTCAATTATTTCGATAAGATTGCCTCTTAAATAAAATAAGACTGAAGTTAGAAAAAAGAAATTCTATATCTGAATTAATTTGTGTCGATTCATTTATAACTCTTCTATTCATTTATTTTTGGCTTTGAAGGAAATTTTCAATTTTGAAAATACGATAAAATATGGTAGTACGTATTGGAGAATAAGCGATTATTTATGATACAATCACAATTGGCAGCTTTTATGATATCGACTCTCCGCACATGCTCTCCAATTTACGATAAACTTCTCGGACTTTCAGATAAAGAAAACAGTGCCTCCGCTTTCTCTTCATGGTCAATTGCTATGGCGTGAATTTTTTTACTGTGCGGCCACGAACAATCCCAACTTCAATAAAATGCAAGGAAATCCAATTTGCGTCCAGGTACCCTGGGAAAAAAACGTCGAAGCTCTCGCCAAATGGGCTAACGTAAGTGCATCGACAAAATGCGTAAGACACCCTTCTATTATCGGGAAAAGGATCTAAATTTTTTTTTTTTCGATAAAATACAAAATTTTATATGTACAATATTTTTTTCACTAGAATCATTGTTTCTTAAAAGAGGTTTATTTGATTGAAGAAAGTATACATTATTATTTTTTTTTTAATATATACAAACATCCCTTTTTACATCTTTAGTTGAATATGTCGTATTTTCATTATAATTTTAAAAGTATAAAATATTATAAATAATAGGAATAAAGGAAACTAAAACATTTAAAATATATTTGCCACTATCTCATGCAAATATTTTCTTTGTATTTTGTCTTAAACATTCTTTTATGTGATTTTTAATTAGGAAATGCGTTAAAAAATTTTCAGGGTACTTACCAAAAAATTTAGATTCCTACAGTTGAAGCAAAAAATTTATTTGAAAATCCGAAAATTCCGGTGTAAAATTTAAAGAAATTATTTTGTCAGTTCTATGAAAATTCAAGAGAAGGGAAATTTTATTCCCTAGATTTTAAAAGTAAATTAATTTTAAGGAAACACACTTAGGCAAAGTTTAAAGAATAAATGTACCAAAAGGCTGCAGAGACGCAAACAGAAAGAATTATATTCAGAATTATTTATAGGTCAACTCCTAGGAAGTTCCGCAGAAAAAAACCGTGAAGTTTAATCAGAAGCCTTTAGATGTTGTTGAGTAAATTTTCAGTCATAATATTTCTGAAAAACCCCTTGAGAGTTTACGGGTTCTTTCCCTAAATTTTTTTTGTAAAATTTTTTCAGACATTTGATTCGCAGAAACTAGAGAAAGGAAAAAAATGATCTAACATATTTTAATACGAATTCTGGAACTCAATTTTCTAGAGTAATTCTCAGGACATTTGTTTGAGATCTCAGGAAATACAATTTTCTTGTAGTTTCAGAATAAGTCTTGTCCTAAAATATTTCTTATGAAATCAACGTTATTTACAGGACTGTGGTCCTAGAAAATCCTTTCCATGTTCCTATTAAACATTAAATTGATAAATTACCATCAAAAAAGAAATAACTCAGCGCGTTACTTGTGGAAATTAGGTTTTTTAAACTAGCCCAATTTGACATATTGTATAGTTCTACAACAAACATAAAGTTGGACCAATTTAACCGAAATCCAATCTCCGTCTTAGCATCTCGTCTCATAATTAAAATGTTCATTCTAATTTTTTTTAACGATAATATTTTGTTATTAAAATGGATATTTCGAAATTCCCCATAAAAACTATTAAAACTTATTACTCAATAGTTCTCAAACACTTTCATATTTTCATTAATCTTGCAATCTGGAGATTCAAGAAAACTTTCCTAACAACCTTGTTCCCTGTATTCGACCTCCATATCAATATAATATCACATTACCGAAACTTTTACTGTCTAATGTCCCCGATTGTCAGCAGGCTGCCAAATTGAATGAAAGTTCTTAAAGAGCCTTTCATTTAAATATATAACTTGGGCGACTTAAGCTTATTTTACTCTCTAATAATTGGAAAGTCTTAACGTCAGATTTCCTGGCTGATGGACTTTGGAATATTTCCAAGAATCACGTCTTCGTCTGTTCTTCTGCATAAACACAAGGCATGAGGAGAGCATTGAACTTTTATTTTTCAACAGGGACAGACGGGATATCCTTGGATCGATGCGATAATGACTCAACTGAGGGAAGAGGGTTGGATTCACCACTTGGCTAGACATGCCGTCGCATGCTTCTTGACCAGAGGCGACCTTTGGATCTCCTGGGAAGAAGGAATGAAGGTAAAATGCTGTCTGGTGTATTGTCACTTCCTCTCCATCTTAACTACCCTTCTAAAGCTCTTGGGTTAAAAATAAATGTCTCTAAAGGCAAGGACAATCCCTTTGATTCTAATACCAGAAAATCAAATCGGCTTGCTCTCAGATCACCATAATCTTCACCCTACTGCTACTTATTCTACTTTCGCCACTTTTCCTTTCTCTGAACTACTACCCTTCCTTGCCCACTACACTCCTCTTCACATAACTATCAATAATAACTCCTCTTCTCATATATCCTTTCCCTACTCTCCTTTATCATCTTACCCTCTCTCTTAATTTCTCCTCACCAACCCTTCCCACCCCGATGCTACTCATTCTACTTTCACCACTCGCCCTGCCTTTCCTTCTCTCCTCCCCTCTAACAGCACATTTTCTGTCACTATTAACATCACCCCACCTGACCAACCAATCTGCCTCCAACACTTACCATTTCCCCTGCCCAATATTTTCTTCTCGCAGCTTCATTCACTCTTCGTTGCTCTTTTCCGACCCCCTCCCCCCTTCTATCTATTCTATCCTTACCACTTCGTCATTCCCTTAATTCCTACCCTCCTTTCCCTACTACGCCTTTTCCAGTAACTATCAATATATACCTAGCTTCTCACAATCTCATAAGTTCTTCATCCACCCGCCTCCATCTCCTCACCCTTTTTTCTTCTCCCTTCTCGAAAAGACCCCATGTCTCCTTCCTTCTCAAGCCATCTATTACTGACTTCACCCTCTTCCATCGCTCTCATCCTCTCCCACTCCCTCCCAAATTCAGCCTCCCTACACACTCTCTTCCTTCCTTTCCTTCCTTCTCTACTCCAACCTACCAACCTTCTCATAGAATTTCAACCCATAAAAACATTTTCTACGGGGCTGTTACACTCAGCATATATAAGACTTCATAGGTTCTTCATATTTTTCTTCGCATAATATACTATAAATAATCATAAAGAAATTGAAACCAATGCTTGGTAATCGGTAAAAAAATGTATTGGTTAGGTATACCTTATTCACATTATATTAATAATTGCTTGTTACTTCTTTCTTATAAATGATAAGTAGAAATAATTTCAGATTTTTTCCCCCTTTGATAAATGCAACATAGCAGTTTTATGTCAAATTGATTTGTCGTTATTTAAAAAAAATTCCGAACATGAATTATTTTTATTCGATAATTGACTCTTTTCTAAATATTTTCAAGAAATATTATTATGAATATTCATTAATTGTGAACAATGAAAATTAAAAGTAAAAATGAAAAAAGGAAAATTGTTAAATATTTGCCAAATATCTTTAAAACATACATTACGCAAAATTTTATAATTGTGTCATTAATTCTAGAAAATAATAACCTCTTACGTTTTACGGGGTTACTCTTGATATTTATCAAAGGTATCATTTAACCTAAATTTTTTCATATGAATAACAGGGAAAAGAATTGCCTAAACAAATAATAATTGTTTAATTATTTCAAATTAGGTAAAATTGAAATTTTATTGGGTGGAAATTATTCCTTGAACTTTTTTTAAGAGGTTACTAATTTGTCGAAAACCGAACTATCTGATATAAAATCCCATCTTATTTTTAAAAACCCGATTTGAAAAAATGGGGAATTTCTTTTTCTGAAAAAGGAGTAAATTGAGGTGGACCGATAACCAAAAATCGAAATTTTGATTTTGGACCAATCTAATACCCACAATACGCCACAAAAAGTATTGGTGTAATGCAAGATGTTAAAAAAAAGTGTTCAACTTCATCTCGGTGTTTACATTAAAATTTTTCCTGATTTTTGATATTTTCGTTTAATTTTGTTCTGCATGATCATTGAATTGCCTTTTGATTTTAAAAATTAAATATTGCATTTAAACACCAAGGACTCCACGTTCGTCAAGTTTGATCAAAATTGGTTATATAGAGAAAAAAGTTACAACTCGTTAAACGTAAAACTATGTCTAAAATGAGGAATAAATCAATATTTAAACAATTTAATTTTTACTCGTATCGCTTTCTCACTTTTAAAGATCGTATGAATTTATTCGAGGGAGGAAAGATTTTTTAAAATTTTATTTGTTTGTTGCAAATGTCGTACTGATGAGGTTCTCTTTGAGAAAAATGTCCTATCTACTTCCTTTAACGCTTAACTTATAATGGTCATTTGAAGGGTGTCAGGGCAAAATAATTTGAGTGAAAGTTTTTTGAAAACACGTTTTATTTGCTTAAAAATTCTCTAAAATTCTACCCAACATTGTTGTTCGGTGTCTGTTGAATCTCGCGTTTTGCGCTCGATAATGGGTTACCTCGCGCTTTGCGCTCGGTTATTTATTCTTTGCATTTGGAATGCTTGAATGAAGCTTTATCAAAAAGATCTATTTTAGATTGCAGTGTTTATATGCGTCTTCATATTCTGAATTTTCCACTTAATTAAGTACAGAACGTTAAAGATTAAGTTGCTCAAAGCTCTGTAGGCTTTAAGTTACACATCCTCATCGTGACACTCGCGCTGTGCGCTCGATTATTGGCAGACATTTGTAAATGTATATTTTCTCAACCACCTTAATTTAAATAAAAAATTCGCGCCTTCTTTCAGACATTTTTCTCTATCTCGCGTTTTTCATGCTAAGAGTAGGATTTTGGTTTTCATATTATTTTTTATAGATAAAGAAAAATATCCTACAAGTATTCTTTTATATTTTTTACGCAGCTCGCGTCTTTTGGCGTAATAGTGGAATTTTCGATTTTCTGCATATTACTTACGATAAATAAAAACAAAATTACCAGTCCTATTGGAAAATAGTTAAAAGACATCTTTCAGGATTTGTTAAAAGCTATAATTTCTCTTTGTGATTAAAATTAAAATTTTGATCATTGATTGATTTTTAAATCTTTGAAAATGCTATAATTCTGGGAATGTTCTTTTTATCGGAAAAAGTCATTATGATAAAGTGTTTGGCTTTCTGAGAACTATGAATAGCCGTAGATAAAAATTTTAAATATAAATCAAAATGGTCCCAAAATTTTTTATTTACGGACGGACGACCGGACGGACAGACAGACAGACGCCATCGTAAAAACTTTATTTTCGGATTCAGGGGTGTCAAACTCAGAGGTCTCAAATTTCAGACAATTCTAATACTTTCTCAATCATAAATTATGAGAATGTTAAAATACAAAATAGAAACCAGTGAAATATTGCGTATAAAAATAACACTGCAGTGCTGCAAAATACATTTTTTTATAAAGAAACGATTTTTTAAATTTAATGTTTCGCTTTTCAGCCTTCTGTTTGTCTCGATATGCCTTTATAATGTTTCAGACACATGTTTTATGTTAATTGGGGTTTAAAAAAGTTTTAAAAATGTTATTTTTTGAGATCTCTAGAGCTCCATAAAATTTTCTATGTACTCTCCCAATTTGTTGTTAGATTTGATTTTTCTTTAAAAATTCCTTAAGTGGCCACTCATGGTTAAAGATGATAGATTTTTTTCATCTTCATGAACATTAAAAAAGTAAATATCAAATGATTTTTTTGCTTTTGTTGGAAAGAACAGGTCTTCGATGAACTGTTGCTGGATGCTGATTGGTCCATAAATGCAGGCATGTGGATGTGGTTGTCGTGTAGTTCATTTTTCCAACAATTTTTTCATTGTCATTGTCCGGTGAGATTTGGAAGGAAAGCTGACCCAAATGGAGACTATATTCGGTGAGTTTGAAATATTGGATCTTCCATTATTTTCGATCCCTTGCTCACATTTTATTCTTCGATTTTCTACTCTGTCAGGCGTTATTTGCCTGTCTTGAAGAATTTTCCTACGAAATATATTCACGAGCCTTGGAACGCCCCGATGAGTGTTCAACGTGCAGCCAAGTGCATCATGGGAAGGGATTATTGCCTTCCCATGGTTAATCACAGCAGAAGTTCACGAATAAATATTGAACGAATGAAACACGTTTATCACAATTTAAACAAATATCGCGAGAATGGTAAGTACTGATCCTACAAATTTTATCACCTTCTGTTATTATTTCATAGGCAAATTCGCTTTTTAGACATAATTCAATTTATTAACACTTTCTATGAACAAGGTTGATAATGAAAACAACATATGTTTCATTTCTACTTTATTCCATTACTTCCAGTACAAAAAATCTACATATGTCCTTTTTAAGGGCATGTTATCAGGTTGCTTCAAAAATTAGACTTTCGATTGGTGGTGATCGATACCCCGTACCCCTTTAGTTGTTTCGTTTTTCTTAATTTGTTATTATTTTTTATTGTATATTGGTGCTATTAACTTTGTGTTCATGCTAAAGACACCATTTTTCTATATTTTGTGAACATTATTTTTATTTTTATTTATCAAAAGACAAATTTTCAAGTATTTTTTAACTAATTTTCAATGGATTAAATAATCATTTTAGCCTGTACATCGAGAATACTCAATGTTTCTTTGTGATAGAAGAAAGAGTTTACGAATTTCAAGAATAATAATTTTTGTTTAACATATTTGGTATTTTTTTAGAAAAATTTCATTGGTTTTAATGATTTTCCCCTGTAAATCGTAAAAAGTTATTATTTTATGGGCCTAATAACACAATTAAGGGGCCGGATCGTAAAAGGGCCTCTAGAATTTTCTCGCGCGAAATGATAGTCCCCTGGAGGCTTCAAAACAAATTTTAGATTTAAAATATTTGAAGGACATATCTGGACGTGAAATTTTATTGTGCATCTTTATTCCTCTAGATGAAAAGTTGTTACTTTTTTAGTTTTCGAAATAAAACCAAAAAAAACTGACTTTTTTGAAAAACATGATTTTAATCTGTTTTTCACTTCAACTCGTGCTCAGTGTTTCAGTTATTAAAATTTTTAAATGAAAATTTTAGGGAATGTGCTTAAAGATGTCCTTCGACTGACAATATAATAGGAATTGAAAACTGTTTTTTTTTTAAATTATTATTAATTTTTTTCTGATGCTCGGCGCGAATCGAACACTTGTAACTTTCAGCGTTTCGTTTAGCGAGGGAATTTTGAGCAGGCAAATGCTTTTTGCGACAAAAATTCGGAGAAAGGTATTGGAAAGTTTTAGATCAAAATATTTAATAGTCTAGGAGTATTTATGATTCTTGTGAACGTCCGCGCTGGAGTTTTCGTGAGATATTCAACTTTATTAAGCTTAAAATTTAATTTAATGTGCACTCTCCAGAGCATAGTTAAGGACTAGCTGCTCAGTTTTATTTTTGAAATAGATTTAGACAAAGTGTTAAAAAATTTGTGCATAGGTTTGTTTTCAAAATGATTGTTCAAGGTCGCTTACGAGTTAAGCCGAATGTCGGTATAAACATTAGGTGTACATTAAATTATCCTATTTTTAAATCTAAAGAAACCGGAAAAATACATTTAAAATTAAATAAAATTCATGGATATTTTGTTAACTTATTTTGTTTAACTATTATTCACTAAAAAATTTGATAAGATCATATTATGAGCAAAAACTCTCTAGCGAGAGAACATGGCACAGCGGAGTGCATAGTAAGCTCGAAAACTC